>CCAG010023188.1:0-80683 GCA_001077435.1 Glossina morsitans morsitans
TTTTTTTTTTTTTTTTTTTTTTTTTTTTTTTTTTTTACAGGGGCTGGCATTCACAAAGGTTATATTCGCTAATTGAATGGATGTGTGCTTGGTTAATTTAAGATTCCAAGGCTAAAAGTTATTCACTTATTGCGATGGGTATTTCAAATTCGTTGTAAATCGATTGTGATTCTCCTACTTGTTAGATGTTTACCTTTGAAGAGTGTCTTGTCGATTCAAATCTCTTTTTCTTATCTCCCTTTTTCTCTTCTGTTTATTTTTTCTTTATTATGAATTTCAAAGATTTCCATTTCATTAAGTAGAAAACATGAAAATTTGCCTGCCGGTTTAATATAAAAGTCATGTAATAACACATCCATCAGTTTTCTGCTTTATAGCAGGCTTTCGTATCTACACATGCGAATGCATGAATACGGTATTTACGAATCATTATTCTTACGTTCAAAACAGCTAATGAATGAAATGTGTAATATAAATAAAAAGAGATTGTTGCGAACAGAAGAACGAATTTAAGAATATTTTAAAGATGAAAATTTTAAATATCTTCCGTTGAACGGAAAGTATTTTTGAAAGTTTTCGCCCATTAAAGAGCAGAATGGGCTGAACATGAATTGGAAAAGAGAACTTTACAGCGATGGACTACGGGCCATATGAACTTTTTGCACTAAAGCTTACTCAAGGTTAAGGTGGTTTGTATCTATTCATAATTCTTGACGATTACGTACCTCAACTATGAAACATAAGTTGAATAAACGTTACATTACGAACTCATTAAATTTTTCTTTAGTCTTAGTTAAGCGCTGTCTGTCATTTAACTGCTTCCATTAATTTTCGAACAATTTTTTCAATCCATAAGCATTTTAATAACGAAAAACAAATTTTCTTTCTTTTCTTTTTTTTTTACAGGTAAATATTCAGTTATTGCCGCTTTTCCGAAATAAACTCTTAAAGAAGAATAAAAAAAAAAGGATGTGATTACGTAAGGTAAGTGTGACATGAGGGTTAAATGGATTCTAATTTTGTTATCCATTGAGCTGGCGAGACCTCACCTAAATTTATGGCTTGAAAGCGGAGACTGATTTCATGCGAACAATATTTGGGAGCAAAAATATAAAAAAAAAGAGCAATGAAAAAGTTTTATTCGACTTGAGTCGAATAAGATTCTTGGTTACCGTACAAAAAAAAAATAAAAATAATCTCCAAAGCTTCTGGATACTAAGGGTGTTTTCGTCAGCCGAGCGTTAGCATTTTCCAAGCGAACTCTTTTATGACCGCCATAAACATTTAGACCCGATTTGAACTTTGAAGCTAAGCTTTTGTTGGTGGCATTAGCTTACAGCAGATAGATGGATAAAGAGCCGTTTTCTGGCGTTCTGACCGGTCACTAGTTATACGAGCTTGTAACTATGTTTGCTTGCTATAATATTTATGGGTTTGCATTAAGTTTGGCATTGCGAAAAAGGAACGTAATTAAATTCTCCAACATTCATTTGGTGGAAAAAAGTGGGTAATTTGTGAAACTCCCCTCCCCCCTCCCCCCCCGCTATCAAAAAAAAAAAAGAAAAAAAGAAATGCTTTCTAACGCCTAGTGAGTTTTGGTGCTTCTGCGATGTTGCTCAGAAAACGGCCATAATCAAAACCTCACTTTCTCAGAACGCTTCTTCGACTAATTAAAGATCAAATTGCTTAATAAGAGACCTAGGCTTGGTGTACGGTTCTCGTTATTGAACGAATTCGATATCGAATTTGCATTTTGGCTCGCTGGTTCTCGTTAACGAGTGTTCTTCAACGCGAATTGACTTAAAGGTACTCGATAGCCTTATTTTACAACGATCGAGAAGCTCAACCTTATACAAAATTAATCGAGTACCATCAACCTAAAATGCGATCGTATCGCTTTTGTCTTTCGTATCATACGATAGCTCGATAAGTAGAACTGTGAAACGACTTCTGTTCATACTGCATTTTTCTGTCAAAATTTTTTGTGATTATGAAAACTTGTATGTGTTACGAAAGAAATGACGAAACCAACATACATTCATCTTCCATAGTAAGTATACAGAAAATTCTCTTTTCAAAAACTATTACGAATGTTAGAGCCTGTCGTGAGTACTTTATACATTTATAGCCTTACGGCTTTCCTAAGAATTACAAATACGTTCCCATAAGCCGTTCTAATGTTGTTTACTGCTCACACCTTACTAGTTTTTTGTGGTACAAAGTGCTTGATTATGTTTGAATTGGCATCAAAACCACCAGCATCTAATTACGCTTATATTTGCGAAAATGTGTATTTTACAACAACGCGAACGATGTAGCTTTTACTACCTTTTAAGTAATTGTGCGTAGTTTTCCCAAAAAAAAAACTATAAACTAATTCTGGGAAAAAGGCGATAAAATCCAATGTTTTTGATAATAAAGTTTACCGAAGACGAATCGATGAATGGGAGAACACACTTACTATAGAGATTCGATTGAAATCGAAACCAGTTAATTTTGTTAGTAATTTGCGACTTTATTAGCTACACTTGAATTTTCGATAATGCTCTGGGCAATACGTTTTGCTTCTTTCAGATGACGATACTGAACATTTTCATCAGAATCCGAACGTTCTTCCTCAGGTCTGCATAGATCACTTTCACTTTTCATATCAGATAATATTCCCAAATCCTCATTGTCTGAGTTGTCGTTATTTTCCCTTTCGAATTTGGACCTCAGTTAAATTTTCCTTTTCGATTTTAGTTGCCACCTGGCACATGAAATCGTACAAATTTATTTATACATTCGTTACGCGCTTACACGAAATATCAAGTTACACTTGTTAAAACACAACTACGAACGATGACTGTACACATGCGATTTGAATTGTTCGAAAATCTTTATAAAATGAAAAGTACCCGGGATTCTCTATCCATATATATATATATATTTACTTTTATCAAACGTTACCGCTTCCTTCACAAACTCCAACAACACTGACTGCGGAGAATTGACTTTCATTTTTTTTTTTTTTTTTTTTATATCACGAACTAAACATCGGAAATACCGCTATCGGTGCAGCCAAGCCATAAAACTTTTACTTCCCTTGCTGACAAATGTTGTAGTGAATACGTTAATGTCAAATTTTTGTTGTTTTTATTATTGACAGTGGCTATAATTATAGAAAACTAAACGTTCACAAATGCAGGCAAAGACTTGAAAGGATTAAGGGCAACGTAAGCCTCTCTATGAGGACAACCTCATAAAAAGATTGGTCGTCCCCTTTACAATCCTTGGCAATCGAAAGAAGAAGAATTTCGACTATTTTGAAGCTTCCCAGCACACTTCGCGCACTTGGGTCTTCGCCAGTTACGACATGGAACTACCCCGATTTTAATTCTACTTTGATACTCTCATCTCATAACGGCTCTGAAGAGTATTGACAGAGCCATCTTCAAAATTCGCAGGGCATAGGGCAGACATGTGAATGTCATACATTTTAGTGGATTTTTTAATTTTCTTATTCCCGCACGACGGAATTGCAGCAGCTACTTCAAGCCCGTCGCGTGAACTACTTTAAAGAAGCTTAAAAAAGCATTCATAATTTAGGACTGAAAAATGAATAATTGTTTATTAGGTACCAAAACTTTTGATTGTCACAAAGATACATAAATTATCGCAAAGAGTCCTTGAACCTTTTGGTCGCAGTTATAGTGAGTGCTCAGTCGGTAAAGGCCTAATACGTACCGATGATGTACACATCCATTAGACTGTGGCCGTTTCCTTATCTCTTTCTCTTTCCTCGCATCTTTCCAGTCGTCATTGCATTGCACGAATGTGGCACATTCCCCGAGCGGTTATAAAAAAACAGAGTTTGAATCCATTCTCAAAGATATCAACGATGCGCCAAAACTATGATTGGTCAAATGTGTACTTTGAAGCTTTCTCATTAACGATTGAGTTTCGACTATCATCCATTTCGATGTCTGCGGATTATTTGGCAATGAGGGCTGGGGGTGAAGAAGTTGTGATTAGAAAAGTCAAAGTGGCGTTACGCGAAAGAGAAAAATATTTTATCTACCACGAAAAATGATGTGAATTAATAAAGAATTTAAGGCATGGAGTTATTTAAGTAAGCGAGACGGAGTAGGAGACATACCGTTAAATCAACCGCACAATAAGAGATGTTGCGACAATTTCTCGTCATGATTTATGAAATGATTTGTAAAATGTAAGGCATTTAACGTTTGCGCTCTACGTTTTCACATCGTTATTCTCTTTTTCATTTTGATTTTTTGCCTTTATTTGTTTATTTATTTAATTTCTCCTTCCTTTCATTACAATTGCATTTCGCTTCGTTTTTCTTCTGTGTATTTGAATATTTCCCATCGTTTAATGTTACCATTAACTTCTATTTTCTCTCCTTTTACATTTTCAAAATCGTCTTTAACTTATCACCGAAGTCTAAGAATGCTTTACTTTACTTATTCAATATGCAGCACGCACGAATGAATTATTGGAAGAAACTTTGTGAAATGCAAGTTAGATGAGTAAAAAAGTCTTAGTCAAATTGCTTACGTCCGTCCTTCCATCAATGTGCTTCTTATTAATATATTAAGTACTTGCAGGTATTTTAATAATTTTTTTGTTTGCAAAAGACGTTTATTGAGAAAAATTCTTACAATATATGTATGAATCAAAATATATTCCATCATTTTCTGAAAACTTTTGTCTATCCTAGTGGCAACACCTCGTGCCAGCCAAGCCATGCTGCGTCGATCTGAACAAGTAGTAATCAGAAGCGCTATGTCTGGTGAGTACATTACGTATAGCAGAACTTCCCATTTGAGTTGTCAAAGTGTATCCTTGACAACTTTTGTAACGTGTGGCCGAGCCTTGTCATACAAGAGCACGCATTTACGTTTGTTAACTGAAAGCTAACATTGCTGGCATTTTTTTCCTAACAATACATCCTTCAGTTTGCTCAAATGAAGTGGGTAGACATTCGCAGTAATAGTTTCATTCGATTTTAGCAAAAGTTTACGACCATTACATACATCACTTCGGTATCGATGTAGATAGCTATCGTAGACTAAGCCATGACTTTCAGATTAAATTCACTTTTCATCGCGAGTCACAATATGCCAAAGAAAACTCTTCTTTTTGTGCTTAGAAAGGGAGGAAGGTAAAAATCATCGAATTTAATCGTAGTGTACGTTGATACTTCGCATTGCTTTATCATTTTCATCAATAGATAGCGCTGATCAAAATACATGCAAGCATCTAGTATTGTTAAAGACTTTTACCTTCTATTAATGTCCGCAGATCAGGTTAAAAAAATGAACACAAAGCTTATCGAACAAAGCTAGCAAACACTGAATTAACTGTCGTGAACTGGGATGCAAAATATAATAGGAATCTCTGGGGCTGTAACACAAGCAGATCGCATTAGTGCTCTGTCGAGTACTCCATTTATGTGTACGTAAATGTTTCTGGCTCATAAAACTTCTAAGGACGTTATGTTCAAGTCATTAGACTTCAAGTAAAACATTTATTCGTTTTTGTTTCAGCATTTACTTCTGATTCAAAACCACTACCACGTAAATGCTAATGCAATAAAATTGAAACAACAACAAAAAATGGTTTTCTTCATTCATTCCCTTACGTAAAAGAAGGAAATCTTTCGTAATGAATGATAATCTGTCTGCTGTGCTATATGCTTAAAGTGCAATAATGAATTTTATTAATTCGAATAAGATATTTATGTATGCACTAAATCGGATTTTGGACGCCAGTTAGTTGTATTTGTGAAATTTGTGAAAAAAATTAAATATAAAGAAGGAAGTGTTGAATGTGTTCATACTTCACGTCGCTTTGAAATATTAAGCATTGTAAAGTAAGTGTGTACGTAATCTTTGCAATGCTAAGGCATTTTATTCTATTCGATTCGATTCGATTCGATTCGATTCGATTCGATTCTGTGGGTTCATATACTCTATGATAAGAGATTATTTCATACTCATTTCTTTATTCTCATTTCGTTATTTTATTTACTGCGATTGTCTTTATTCGATTCGATTATATGTTATTTTCAATTCAAGACTTTTTAACTCTATTTCTTGCTCCTTGACTCCTTCCTTCCTTCCTTCCAATTCGATTTTAAGAGTGATTATCATTGAAGAAGGAGAACAAATAAAAATAAAAAAAAAAATAACGCAACATATTGAAGTAAATTATGTTTTATTCTAAAGTTCAGTTATATTCTGAAAAGAATGCCGGCGACTTTGAGCACACTGAGGCTCCGATTACTAATCGTTTTGTTTAAAGTTAGTCGTATTATTTCTGTGATAGGCTGACAGATGTTAAAAGTAGAATGTTATAGAGTTTGCGGGTCAGCAGCATAGATTTGACTTTTGATGTAACCCATAACTCCTGCGTCTGGAAATGATTCGATTAGCAAGCTTGATCGGCAGCAAATCGAGCGCCATGCTCATCGTGTTTATGGCGGGCACATAAAACATCACCTAACCAATGTTCGACAGAGTGATTGACTTTAGCAGCCATCGTGTGCGTAGAGGACCGAATTAATTCGAATGAATTCAATCTACGCATTCATTCTATGTTACTTTATTCCATTCCCTTCCTTCGATTCATTCAATTGTATTATACACTATTTTATTCCATTTGATTGTGTCTTACTCCACAAAATTCGATTGTGTAACGTAAAGCTAATCAGTTCGATTTAATTCAATTCTATTTTTTAATTGTCGCCATTTCCGCCCGTTCAGGCGTCTATTGTCTATTTACCGGAAATCTGTCCGACGCCAAAGCATATAAAAGCATAAAGAGAAAGAAACATATATATTTGTGATTTAATTCCACGGATCAAATTCGAAGAGATTTGTTACGCGGCCGCGAAAGACAAAAAAATGTAAATTTTATTTTAAAAATAATTATATATATATATATATATAATAAGCAATAACCAGGATTATGAAATTTGAAGTAAACAAATCTGAATCAGTTTAGTGACACACACACACACACACACACACACACACACACACACACACACACACACACACACACACACACACACACACACACACACACACACACACACACACACACACACACACACACACACACACATACATACATACATACATACATACATACATACATACACACACACACACAACAATTAATCAGATGCGTTCATAGCTTTGCTTGAGTTGTGTGTGAGATAAGCATTTAGGAAGGGAACTTCGTTTCGAAGTTGTTTCTGTTATCTAAGAAAAAAGAAATCTGTCAGTTGAGGCTTTATTTGCAAATCTCGCAAATTGCTTATATTTAAATGTAAATGGAAATCATTTAGAAAAAAAATTCGTATTCATAACATTTTCACAAAAATCCATTTAACTTATATTCAATTGTTTGCAATGCGCACAGACATCGGACGTTAATGCAAAAATTGCCATAATTTGCGTAAATCTCATTTCTTCAATTGCTTTTCTTTCCTCCTTAATTCCACTGTCTGTCTATACATTATGTGATGCCATTGTCTCTTAAGACAATTTGATCAGTAGAATGCTTACACTGAAGGCGGATTATACGAGTTTTCTGTTGCTTTTTCCTTTTTTGCGTTGTTTTCTTCTGTGGCATTGTCATGATGCCAAGTAAATAACAATAATACAATAACAAGTAGGAGAGCTCTGTGTGGCTTAAGGGAGAATCTCGGATGGCCATCATTTAAAGTTCAACCCCGTTTTGTATGTAACCTCAATTTATTCTCTGCCTTAAAGTGTAGCATTGTGTAATTGTGAACGAGGAACGTAACAAAGACAAATCATACAACAGTTATAAAAATTCTAATCTCCTTATTTATTTATTTATTCGTTTGATTAATTGTGTAAGAATGTCAGAATAATTAAACTTTTGAAGTTTAACATAATTTTCATGACTACATTTCTAATTTCGATTTATGAGAGTTAAGCAGCCAAGCACGGTAGAGAGAATAATGTACAATCCATTCATTAATGGGTAAACAAATTGTGATTGATAAGCAGGAAGGAAAGCAAATCAAAAGGCAAATCGCTAAAGCGGGCAGATCTGTATCACGAAAGTCAACCTATTAGACGGGAAGGATCGTACTAGAGAAAAATGGTTAACGCTTTTTATGTTTTTTTTTTTTTTGTTTTTTAAAGAAGGGAAGAGCAGATCCATTTTCCGCTTGACATCAACCTGGTCATATTCATTATTAACGTGCGAAGAAACGGCCAATCTTCGATTATGATTTCATTTACTATATACATTCTTTATCCTAGGACGTGGATTTAGTAAAGATTTATAAACCATAGAACAGTACGTTGGCGAATCCTCCCTGCACCCTTGAGTAGCGTTAATAATCAAAGTAATTTTGTCATATTAGTCAACTGTTAGGAGAAAACTCGAACTTAACGCTTGTGACTAAATAACTAATAACTTCTTTTGTAAAGCCGTGCTTTATACATATATGTTTTTTATTTGATATTCACTTCAAAGCCGAATACAAAACAAGTAAATCCATCCAAGGAATCGTCAACGATTACCTAAAAGCAGTGCATGTAAATATGTGGAATAACATATGAGGTGTCACCAAGTTGTATAAAAGTCGTATCATATTGTACTCACTGGCCTTTGTTCTACGTAACATACATGTGCAGACAAGCTTATGGTGGACAGTATACAGTTCGAACTTTTACTTTTTATAAAAGGGCATAAATTGCTTGGTTACTTGGTTACTTGGATCTAAATCGAATCGTTTATATTGGATGTTATTATGAATGCATCATTAATAGGTGCGGAATGCCAAAAGAGGTAACACAAGCTCATCTTATTGTCCATGACATCTCTCCATGCATCTGATTAGCAAGGTCGGTTCACGATACGTTCGATGCATTTAACTGGAAAGTGCCAGGTCATTCGGCTTACACACCAGCCTCGAAATTACGGCGACACTTAACTGACAACCGGACTGAAAACCATTTGCAGCAATATTATTATATAACAAATAATAAAAAATATTAAGTTTTTTGCATGCTGTATGTGATGCACTATTCAATAAGTTCGTAGGAGGACATGTCTCCACTATTGGCGAATCCATATAATCTTTAGATAGTATGGACGAAAGCCATCCAAGGCGACGGAAAAAGTGATGCCACTGAAACAAATGCACCAAGTAAACTATCGCTTGCAATGTCGCGGAATTTTGACAAATTTCGTGATAATATCTAAAAATCGCATAGAATCGTCAATAGCGGCGACATCTATAGGTCATTTGACAAACTCATTTAATGATGGATTATAAAACGACCGAGTGAAATGACTTGCGCTAGATCACCAATGGATTTCGAATCACTTTTTAAATCGAGATAATTCCGCTTGCCGTCTATTAATATTCTAGAAATATTCGCGAAATTTCGCGAATATACTGACGTGTTGTGATTTAAAGGTAAATCCTGTTGAAAATATATAGGAGCGAAATATTTTTATGATTGACTCACTACACGAGGTTGATATTTTGAAAAAAACGTTGCGAAATGATATCAGAAATTTAAGAGTCGGTCTTCTTTTACCATTTAGCATTTCTCATATATACACATATGAATTTTCTATATTGTATTGATGAGTAGGCTCTCAATCAGGATTGTGATTTAATCTAAGTAAAAAAAAATTATTGATAATATTTGCTAATTACAAAAGAACAGACAATTTACTTAACTTAACTTGACGATGGCGGAGCGAAGAGGTATTCTTTGATTGCTGCGGGAAAGCTTTGACATCGTAATCGGTATTGCAATGAAATAATAAATTGCAGAAAAGATCAAGTTGATAACTCCGTTTTTAGGCTGTTCATGAAAATATATGGAATCTGCGATACATACTTTTATCTTTTGCAAGCCTTTAATTAACCGAATATACCGGCTGTGATGGCTACTAAAATGATGTCTGTTGCACTTGAAGGTCAATATTGCTTTCTGTTTTTTTTCGCTTTTCACTTCTTAATGAACTTATAGATCGCGTCAAGCCCAAAATGAATCAGTTTTTTATTTATTTAAACAATTACTTCCGATTCATTTATTAGAGAAAAATAAGCAAAAACCACAATGCTGACCTTATCGGTCAATTAAAAACTGAAAACAAATAAAGGTGAAAGAGAGGAGAAATAAAAAAAAAAAAAAATAAAGAAAGACAGAATTTATACTCAAGTGTCTACATCCGATGAACAAACGCGTTTTTATATTCGTTTTGTTCTTAATTCTTTAGTTCCTGCTACTGATATAGATGCAGCGCGCTGTTCGTTGACGACTTTTAGTTTGTTGTTATTTCATTTTTTATTTGTTTTTTTTGTTTTTTTTGTTTTTTTTTTTGTTTTTGCCACAGAAGCTAACAGCAAATACTTATATAACGTGAATTATACTGTTCAGTCGCGCAAAAAAGCACTTGAAAATAAACGAACAGAGACCCATACAGACTGTATGGGAAAATAAAAGGAAGAGGACCGCGAAGAGCCTCTTGTTTAAATACACTTCAATCGGTGCGTTTAAAACTCTGGTAAACGGAAAACAGAGCAAACACTAAGAGAGCATAAAGCATAAACAAGAGTATGATGCCAACTGCAGCAACAGCTACGTTAAGAACGAGATGTTAAGATGTTGGTTAAAACCACTCAATATTGTTGTCAGTGATCTCTTTGGTTTGATAGATGAAAAAATAATATGAAATTAAATAAAATGAAACAAAATCTTTCGTACTCACCTTTGACTTTTGACTTGTTTTACATTCCCACGGTCGTTCTTACAAAAATATACACACATATATTGCTGTTGTATTTAAAAGTAAAGTAAACAAGCAGCACAATATTCACTTATACGCATATTGCACATCTGCCGCAGCATCTACGTGTATATACATAAATGTCTATAATGTGTTGTTGCTCTGGGTAGTATCTGTTCAATTACTTCTGGTGGCAAAACTAAACTTGTTGGATGGCAATGCTAGAACTTGTTAGTTAGGTAATCCTTTATATTGCGAGTAATTTTAACAATTCTTGTCTGTTGTTTTTTCTGTAACTATTTTTTTTTTTTTTTTTTTTTTTTTTTTTTTTTTTTTTTAAACCATAAAAAGTAATGCATTTACATCGACGAAGCCAAGTTATGCATAAATCTTGGCAGTTGTTCTTAGAAGGAAGGAAAACGTGTATGCGTGCATATATGTGTGTATGTGTGTGTGTGTGTGTGTGTGTGTGTGTGTGTGAATACACGTTCTTTTGTTTACCCGTAAAAACCGCTAGGCAATGCAGATTACATTTGAACATTAACATCCAGTTACAATCCCTTGTACTTACAATGCTCAGTAAGTGCTGATACATGCACAGGAAGCTGCATATATGTAGACGAATGTCTTACGTTTTTGTTTACACATATCTGTAGAGAAGTCGGTGAGCATAGTTTCGTATATCTTCCGTCTTTCAGTGTTATTGTTACTTTGTATTGTTCTTCTTCCGTGTCAGTGTGTTGGAATAAAAAGTGTTTGTGTAAGTCAATGTCTCTCGGAAGTGATATAAATCTAACGGGCGTTTCTGCAATATATAAACTTATATATATATATATATATATATATATATATATATATACGCATATATATATATATATATATATATATATATATATATACGCACTTACCATTTCTATTCATTTTTATGCGATTTAACTTAACGAAGGTGTCGATATATATGAGAGCTTGAGTGCGAGTCTGTCTTAGTTTAAGTGGTATTGTTAAGGTTTTTAATTGTGTGCATTTATGTTATACGCTCTAAAGTTTGCTTACAAAGTTAACTTTTACTAATTGAGCTACACGTACACATGCATAAAAAAAAAAAGGAAAAAAAGAAATCAATGAGAATTTATTGGCGTAAGAAAACTAAATAACAGAACAGAGAACTTGAGAGCAGAGAGGTGTTGAATACTTATAGAGAAGAAGATAAGAGAATCTTATTATATTAATATGATCAAAAAATATGGTGAATTTTTCACTGGGACTTCGGGGGTGCTATTTAGTCGAGAAATTATTATTATTTTCATTTGTTTTTTTTTTTTTGTTTGTTTTTGTGATTTCCTGGTGCTGTCTTTGACGTCTATATAAAGCTTCATATTTATACATGCCACTGGTGTAGAGTTATACGAGTTTTCGTAGACGTACAGAGCTAAGATGCTCGATTTTCATTACGTTCGTTTTTGTTATGCAAAAAATTTGCTTTAAATTTCGTTTGCCGCATAAATAATCTGCTGCGGAAACGTTAAGAAGGTTGCAAAAAGCTTTTGGTGATGAGATGAACTAGAACATCTAGAGAAATGGCTGATGCTGTGGGCATTCCATTTGCCCCTCAAAGACCTCAAATCTCTATGGGTTCCAAAACCACTACGTTTTTTTTTGAGAAGACAGCGTCGCGTTGACATCCGTAAGATAATAATTTCTGAGTATGACAGAATGTCATATCACATATCTTTACGAAAGATGCGGTGTCAAAGTCACTCAAAAGTCAGGATCGCGTTCGCAATTCTTTTCGTTTGTCACAGTTTTGTGCATAATGAATATCTTCCGCCGGGCCAAGCTGTTGGAAAAGAATATTATTCGAGGGTTGTGTGTAATTTGTGAGAAGCTGCGACCAGCATGAGACCAGAATTATCCGTACACACAATTCTTGCACGGCCCTACACTGCATTGGTTCTTCGGGAAGATTTCAGCAAAAATCCGATCAATTCCGATCCATAGCCATAGCATAATTTAGCACTGTGAGGCTTCTCGCCATCTAATAAACTTAAAAGACATGTCCAAGGACACCGTTTCGATTCGACTGACGCGAAAAAAATTTCAAGTCTACGAAAGTATTAAGGCCTTGCAGGCAATGAAATTAATTTCATTTAGCAAACAAATTCACTTTATTTTGTGGTCATAATAGTGTTAATAAGACAAAAGTGAATGCATTTCTTTGCTACACACACATATAATAACAAATTTTATTACAAATTATGCACGAGAGAACTTTAATGCAATGGTTTATGTACTTCAATTTTAGCACATACATTTGTCCATGTCTCATGCTATAAATAGCGAAGAGAATCACTTTAAGAAAACTTACTGTTTGATATTCGGAAACTGCCGTGTTGTGGATAAAAGCATCAATAAGTTGACTTTTTTCTTCGTAACTATTTATTTTGTTTGATGGAAGACTGCATTTATGAGTTCCTTCGCGCAATTTAAACGTGATTTTATCATGCTAGGGGAAAGAGAGAGACGATACTGAACGCAGTGGAAGGTAAAAAAGAGATGGTTACACCAGAAAAAATGAAGGGACACAATTATCCTCGATAGCCGAAGAGTGAAGTGGCAAGAGATAGATGATGTCGTCGACACACACCAAAACACAATGTATTCAGTACTTTGGATGAAAATTTTGACGTGAAGAGGTTGTCTTCGAAATGGCCATCGCTTTCATTCGCAATGAAGCAAAAATACGGGAGCAATTGCGTGGATTCTAGTTCAAATTGTTGGCCAAACTCTCCTTTTTTCTAGATCTGGTCCCATATTCAAAAATATATTCAAGTAAAAAAATTAAAATATATCTCGAGGGATCTGATAAATCGTTCCTTAAAAAACGTATCGAAATTTCAAAAACTCAACTGACTGACTATTAAGAAAGGCTATGTTGCTGAATAAGGTGATATTTTGGTCCCGGGAATTATTAACCAATGTATTGCTTGCATTCATATATGAATGTTCCTTCATTGCTTTTTTCGTAAGATCTTAAGCCTCACTGTGAGTTTATTAACAGAGTTTTTTTTTTTTTTGCCGTTCGCATTCTTTATAGCAAGTTTTATATGTGTCTATATTGACATTTAGATTTCCCTGTTTCCAAAACCTTTATGTCCCGATCAATATTTTTGTGTAAACGAGAAAAAGATCCAATGCCTCTGCATATTTGCAAAGACAGTTCACTTTTGCTAATTGCTTTTTTTTATTTCTTTATTTATTTATTTTATTTACTTACACATGAAACACAAGTAGAATAAGTTAACAGTCGGATTCAATTGGCTCTTAGAAGTAAATCTTATACTAATTAATATTAAAAACTAGTATAAAGTATGTAAGCAGAAGTAGAGAAAAAAAAAAAAAAACAAATAATAATAATAATAATTAAATCGAGAAAAGAAAAAAGGAAGAGAAGAAAAAAAAGCATGTACACAACTAGCATAGAGGCACACCCACAACCAGTACAGAACCGAATTGCAAGTGAACCCCTAAGGCATCGTAAACATGCAAAGGCCTGGCAACCGATACAGTCATCAGCACCAATTAATTTTCGAATCATAATAAGATATTAAAATTAAAAGTTAATTTAAATACGACATAGGCATATCACGTGTATTAAGCAAACCTGTTTTGATAGACTTTAAAGAATCCCCTGCAAACGACTCTAAACGGGTTAAACAGCTCATAATTATATTTACATTGACTTAGCTAAATGAACATAAAGTGCGGTTAGGGACATTAAAGCTTATCGATACTACCATTAATTAACTTAATTGAGAAGGATACACCAAGAATAAATCTATGTCTTTCAAGTGACGGCAAGGATAACAGAAGCAACCTATTTTCATAAGGAGGCAAACAGGGCAAACCGGAAGAATTGCTTTTGAACTGATTCAATTGAATCTACATAGCAGCTAAAGGAGCGAGACCACACAACCGAGGCGTACTCAAGTATTGGTCTAACTAACTAGATAAAGGCAATAAAGCAAAATCAAGCTTATCATCCATCTAGTGAACAATGAAACTGACAAAAACTCAGTTGCATTAAGGTAAACATCACAAACAGACTCGCAAATAATGTGCTAAAATAACCATATGCAGGTCACAACTTAATCTCAAATCGTTAGCCCCTTTTGCTGTTCCTAAAGCAGATCTTTCTAAGGGATCGAAGAACTGCTTAAAATGAAAAATAAATCTATGAATTTTATGTATGAGGATCGTTAAGACGATTTAAACTTCATAAGTTTGTTTGGTTTCGAGATGAAATAATTAAGAAAAACAAGAAAATGTTGGATGCCAAATGTTTCCATCTAAGCCAAATGTAGTTAATTTAATTTTTTTTTTTTTTTTTTTTTTTTTCTATCTTTAAGCGTTTTCTACTCTCGCCTGCTGGCTGCTGCGACTAAGCAAGCAAATGTGTTCACATAAGAAAACTAAATTTATATAAAATTTTCTGAAAAAACAATTAAAAAGAGGAGATGAAGAAGTAGAAGTAGAAGTAGAAGTAGAGAAAGGAAAATTCCTTCTCCATAAATGATTTATCGGAACAATTAACTTGTGTAGTCTTATCACAAAACTATTGCAAAAGTGTAAATATTGTGCTTTAATCCAAGGCACAAAACACCGCATAACAGAGACGAGAAGACGAAGAACACAACCAGCTCTTCTATACATATGTATGTATGCATGTGCTTATATAAAAGCAGAAAGGTTAACATGCAATATTTTTTTAAAGGTGTATTTAAACAAGCACATACCTAGTGAAATGCCCCAGAACACTGCTATGGTATGATTGCCATCACATAATAAAAATCCGATCATATAACAAAAAAATTTAATAGGCCACTGGACGAAATGTGTAAACTTAAAATGTACATACGATATATAAACGCCAAATAGACGCATATACACACACACACACAAACACACACACATATATACATATATATATATATATATATATACTTACGTGTGCACACATAACCGCATATATAGACAGCTCTTTTTCATACATATGTTTAAACCTGCCTTTAGAGTCTCTCTTGTGTATATACCACTAAACGCAAAACAGAAAGCCGGCATATATGTGTTTATGGCTTCGGGTAATATATTTAAAACTCCTATATCTAGATATGTATATGTACATGCATGTGTATGCACTTACAATATGCATGTGTATCCGTTTACTCCCCATGGGCAGTAAACTGAACTTCCTTCCTGGTTACTGTATTGATGTTAAATTTTCATGTTTATATTTTTCTAGTTCTTTCCTTTTACGAAAGTCTTTAAAGTGCAATATACATATGTTATGTTATACTACATAACGATATTTCACTACTTTTGAAACTTTTAAACGCTTTACGGATTTTTTAAAGTTTTATCTAATTACTGTTCAGGATGTGCTTGCTTTTTTCTACCCCATCAATAAGCATCTATTTAAGGCAAGAAAGAACATACATAACGTATATCCTCAGCAAACAAATTAATTTCTTCATAAATGAAATTTGAAAAACCCATCCATCAACCATTGAAATAACCGGTCAAAAAATACATTTGTATATATTTACAATGCTTGCTATATGGATGCGTTAATCGTATGTCCAAGAGTGCATGTACAATAAATTTGAATCATTCATTCGCTCTCTCTCTCTCTCGCTCTTAATATTAGTTTACAATAAGAATTAATTCAATGCATGGGATTTTCACAATCCCGACACATGTACAAAGGATTGATTTGGAAAATGGGAACGAATAGAGCAGATTTTAAAGGGCTTATGTTCAACAAAAATATAATCTTTTTCGTCAAGTTGCATAAAAAAAAAACAAAACAAAAACACTATAGTGGAAAACAGTCTAACATTAAATATCTCACACAACTTCGCTTAATACAGTTCTTCATAGGAGGATTTTTCAGAACAGATCATTATATAGCATTTGTCACTTGGCCGAAACTGGTCAATGCACAAATCTTCATCGAAATGTCTTAAAAATTGCACCATATAGGGCAGCAACCAAAAGGATACTTCAGAAACCCTATAAAGTATATGAATGAACGTGAATTATGAAGTATAGAAGGCTGAAGTCGTAAAAAAAAGCTTACATTTACTTTACGAAAAGCTCTCCTGTTTATGTGCACACTGTGTTATAAGTGATTAAGTTCTCGATTTTTTCATTTTCTGAGTATTTATGCTCACTAATCATGAATGAGCTGAAGAACTCAGGCAGAATGTTTAAAATCATTTTGTAGTTTCTTCAAATGCAGAGACGCGTTCTGCCTAAAGACGCGTTAGTAGTAATACGGTGAACGCCGCGGAGTTGTGGATTAATTTGTTCATCACAATACCATTAACATGGATGGGTATTAAATAAATGGACTTGGAGAGTAGAATGCGACAATCTAAGTATATTCATTTTAAATTAATTACGGTGGACGACACGAGGTGATAGATTCACAGGACCTTTTTGGTGAACCGAAAATCGAGAGATAAAATTATCCAATTCACTTGCTAAAAGCATAGGACTTTAAAGATTTCAATGCTGTTCGATATGGACGAGTCGACCCTAGCCGAATATAACTTTCTAAGTTGTTTTTGCTTTTTTGTAAAAAGTCTTTATACGGATTTCCCATTCAATTACATTTGAGTTTAATGCATTGCTCGTTAACTATGAAAGTTTTTAAAAATATTGCATTTAACATTTCCATTGCAAGGTCTATTAAGAGCACAAAAAAATGACGAGAACTTACTTTAGTCCAATACAATTTTTTTTGTTTTTCTTTGTGTTCTCTTTGTGTCTACCATAATCTTATGCATGTTCAGGTAATCGGAGGGACTTTTCTAAATTACATTTTATTACAATAAATTCATAACACAATATGTGTCTTTAGTTGACATTATCATTGCACACGGAAGGGAGGGATGCAATATGTATGCATTAAGTAAGGGATAAAGCAGCTGCACTACATTTTATTATTTATTATTGAATAGGAAAGTCAAGTTGAAAGTTTGCGTTCATTTAAGATATTTTTGTCTCTCGTACAATGTTGTCATAAAATACATCCGGTCACGTAATAAAGAGACAAAATTGTAATGTAACTAACTAATGAACATATGAAATGAATAAGTAAGCAAATCAGAGTTTGATGCTGCCACTTTTTTGTACATAGGACAATAGAGGACAAAAACTTCTTGTTCTACATCTTTATCAAAATGGGTATTATTCTGTTGTAAATTATGTACGAATTTTAGAAATCTACCTGCAAAGCCGATTAGGTTTTTCATTACTTTGTTTTACAGTTTTACATTTCTTTTCCCTCTCTGTTATGTCTTTTTTATAAAAGGCTTTTGTTTAGGTTTTTATCAGGGATCTAAAAAGATTATATTGTCACTGTATAAAACATATCTACATATGGCTTGCACCAGTGTACAAAGTTCAATATGATACATATACGGGAATATGAATATGTATATGTATATGTATACATACATACATACATACATATATTTATGCATCAGTTCGTTTGTGGAAAGTTCAGTTATTGTCGTTTTGTCCTCAATTTTCACTTTGATATATAGTACGTTCCAAATATTTTATAAATTATTGATGCCTAACCAAAGGCTCTTATGTAGTATGTGTTGTATGCGTGTTTACATACAAATTTAAACTATTCTTTTTGCTAACATCAATAAACCATGCATATTAGTTTTATCATTCGATTTGTGATAGACATATATTTAATTTATCACATTGCGAAAAAAAACGAACAATTCTTCTTCTTTTTTTTTTACATTGCACTTAATATTTATTTTTGCGAAATGAAGCATAAATTAATTTTTCGAGCGATCTTTCTATAACAAACCATTTTGGGGAGCAATTGAATGCTTGTCTTGCTTTCGCCTCTTCTACTGCGCTGTGTCGGTCTGTCGGTTTGTCCGATGTCAAAACTGTTCAAATTAAGACAGAATACTACATAACACGACAAATTAATTCCATTTCCAATTCTATCGATCATTCGAAATTTGGGCGGTAGTGAAAAAGTCTGCGAAATAGCAAAAAAAGAGAAAAAGTTTGAAATTTTCAAAATTCTTTCCTTTTTTTTTTTTTTGATTTTATTAAATTCACAAACTGAAGCAAATATCGATTTGAATTTAATTTCATTTGATTTGCAAAAACCCGAACGATAACGAAATAAACCTAACTTAGCGATGGATACGTTCACGTAAGTTCACTAAAGCTATTCGAATTTTTATGCATGCTTAGCTTTGTTAGTTAGGTACACAAGATTCGCCGTAAGGTGAATATATTTAGATTTTTTTACTTGTTTTATGTGCATATGCGGCCATCGGTTAAGGCCATAAATTTTAATTTATGGTTATTTTAAAAAATATTCAATGTTTTGTGTTGAAATAAATGCTTAATAATAACATGTTATGCGTCTTCGTACTTTTCAATAAAATTCTCCAACACGTACCATCATTTTGCTAACGGCATATAACGATATCTACAAATGCCTTTGAGATCATCGAACATCAAACGCAACGCTTTGACTTGCAACAAACTGTAAAGCATTTGAGTGAATTCAAGGCGAACCGACAATGTTTGTCTTCGTTTTTATAATCGCGTTCAGATCAATTTAGCTGACCTTACTTTTAACAAGGAACTTAAATGTGCCCAGTATAAGTAACTTTTCCCCTATATTCGATTATCAAATTTCATTTAGTTTTATTCATCAGCCACCATTTTGTACCAGATATGTAAATAATTTGCATGGGCATTTGTCGAGCAACGAATACCCTACGTAAATTGACCATCTTTGAGTTTTGCACAGCATACAGTACAAGTTATCTCATTGAGGTGAACGCAATATTATTTTCGGACGCGTTGAATAAATTGAATGCTGGCCCCAAACGACTGTTCCTGCTTAATTCGAAAGTTATGGTAATGCTTGTGAACCGTGATAAATGATAAAAAGAACAAAAATGTGGGCATGATGCGAAAAGTGTAAGAAACAGCAGTTGCGACCAGGGGAACCATTAATATCGATAAGGGTTTGGGGCTGAATGATCGTATGCTCTAATCGATCGAAAATCATTGCTGAGGAACGCTGCTAGTAGTAATTGATGCAATGAAAAGCAAAACAATTGCAATATAGACAAGGTTGACTTGTCAGCTCGATCTATCATTTAAACAAAATAAGGAGAAAATATTATATTTTATATATGTTGCGATATATATGTTGTGATATTCAAATTGTATTTAAATATTTTCATCAGCACGGTTTCGAGAGAACATAGCAAAACGAGATTTTATCAAATTTTACGATTGTATTATGTGTGTCGCCAATTCTGCATTTTTTTTTTTTGCCTAAACTTATATATGCACTAAAATACGCAATATTGGCGGTATCTTACCGTTTATTTTAATAACCAAAATCTACCACCGGTAGTACGTGTAACAAAACAATTGTACTTTCCTTCATTCGAAAAGCTTGCTGGGATACGCGCAATTAATTTGCAGTTCCTAGACCCTGGGAATAAGTTCTTTTGAACTCTGCATTATATACATACATTATTTTATAAAATAATTCATGTAAACGCCTATTTTGCATGGAAACGTGTACAGACAGACATATTCAAAATTTGGTGAAGTGATGTAAGTCGAGCCTGTATTAGCTACACATTTAGCGATAACGACGAGCACAATCCACTATGATTATCTATAAACATCATCTGCACTGCTAATTATCTATAAACGGTTTACAAAAAAAAAATCCCTTCAGCGGAAATTCATTTCCGTAACCCTTAAATGCAGGGCGATGAAGTTCTGTATGGATGTTCAAAACCTTCATATCACTTTTTGCAGCAACCTTTGCATAGTGTTTTGTTTTTTTTTTTTTTCTCAATTTCGAATCTAGCAAAACCATTTGATCGTTTGCGAAAGCAACTAGAATCGTGGGCATTCTTTCGCGCTATCTGAGTACAATTTCATTTCGGCGGGTGTTACGGATTGCATTTATTTTTTATTAGTTATTTATTTATGTTAAAAGTAATGAAAACGTACAGCACAAATGGTGTTCGAATAGGAAAGAAAGGAAATAAGTTCACTAATCCTAAAGTGATTTTGTGAAACTCTTATTACTATTTTATAATTTCTTAGACTTTTTTTAAGTATTTGTATTTACCTTTTAATAATTATGTGATTGCAATGTGTCTGAATAATTTCCACACTAATTTCTTAAGAGTTGACGTTTTTATGTAGATATCGTATGAACAACGTCTTCCGTGAGATCATTCAATTCACGATCGCATCCACAAGATCAGACCTTTAATAGATTTTCGAAATGCAACATTTTCATCTATTCCCATCATCTCCTCTCAACACGTCTCAATAGACGAGCGGATCATTTCCTGAAACCATATTTACAAAGAGAGCCCGCAAGGCTACGAGGGCTACAAGTTATTTATTTTATATAACTTCATGGGATAAGCATACCGTTTTGAGGTGTACTTTGGAAAAGGCGACATAAGAATAAGACTTGCATAAAAGCCAGATTTGGCCAGAGAATGACGAGTCGTACAGTGTCTTTCGATGATTTTTACACATTATTGTCCCTGAGATGCTATTTCTGGTTCTATAACCACTGTGGCATCCACTGTGCCGCAGAATAGATTGCCTAATTATAGACTCCCGGCCAAGAAGGATCTAGTGAAGGCGATGATTGGTGTTCACTTTAGATATCCGCCGTTCATGAAATTCCAAAAAAGTAAATATGGTGTAAGTCCATTTCCAGCAAAGAGACAACACTTAGTTAAAAAATTAAACTAAATAATATAATACACAGAATAGAACCTTTACATCCTCATGTCACTTCCAACGCATCCGAAAATTTCAACAAAATGAAGGATCTGATCTCTTATCTTATATATCAAATGTCAAATATTAACATAATGACGTATTTAATAAAAATTTCATAAAACATATTCGTTTGACGTAATGGAATTGTTGTGTTTAGTATTTCATAAAAATGTATGATTTTCACATTTTGTTGAATTCAAAAGTGCTGTAAGTCAATGTGACATTATGAAGAGTACGAATTTCTTTTAACTAATACCTGGAAAACGATCCTGGACAGACGATCCATAAACAGAAATCAATTTAATATTCTAACAACAAGTAAGATAATTAAATTGGATCGGGGGCGAAAAAGTGTTGCGATGAAATTTTGCTACACTGACATTTTCTGGCCCAAGGACGAACGAATCCTATTGAGAATGGTTCGGTACGTACTTTCGTTTTTCGACCGCTTCTCATATAAACTGTTTTGAAATGTTGATATATGAATAACTACGGGGTAAGGTAGGGTATTTAATATTGAGCCCTACCCTACTATAATATTTTTGTTGTTTACTTTGTTTGCGTGTTAAATAATGAAAAGTTTTGAAATTACAATTCCTCGACTAAACAAAGGGTAATAACGAACTTCGCCGAAGCGTTGTCGTATTCTCTATCCATTCATAAAATGATTTTTTTCATTTCATTTATTTTCCTTTGTTTCCAAATCACTTTAATTCTTATTGCGTATAATTGATTGCACAAAAGAATGGGTATTCTTGTTAAACGTAAGGCTGGTATCGCGATAAGCATTTAAGTACCTAATTGAAATAGAAAGAAAGCAGCTCAGAAATGCCACTCCATAATTACTATTAACGTCGCGATTATTGGTCATTTAATTGGCATTTTATGCATTAAAAAATAATTATAAAACAATTTACATATAAAACTCAAATATGAAAAATATTAATTTATTTTAAGTACTACCTACCAAAGAATGGGGATATATTAAGTTTGGCATTGACCTTGTAATGGTGAAAAGTGCACAGTGCCGGTCGATGATGAAACCTACTTGGGAATATTTCTTAGAATTAAAGAATTAAAAAATTCGAATGAATGACCGCTTGTTTGTAACTATTTAACTATGAAGCTTTAAAAGAGAAATTAGAAAAATTCTTTAGACCACCAAATAACTTATGATTATCCATTAAGAGGAATGGTTCTACATCGTCCGTGGTTTTAAAGAACTCTATATCGGCAAAGTTGATAAGCACAAGCTAATCGCAAACATACCTAAATCCTCCTCGGAATGACAATTAATCGATAAAATTCTTTCTTCAACAACATTCTCGCATTATTCCCTCGGCTTTTTAGCATTTTCACGTCTTATTAGCATATAAATATTAAAAAGTGTTTCTCTTTTCCTTTCAAATTTGTTCACGTGATGGACGATTGTTCGGTTCCTGCCCCTCTCCGAAATATATATATATAAACCGTGCAAATGTTATTAAATTGCAAATTGTTGATTTGTTACGCCAAAGCGAACAGAAGAAAGTAGAACAAATTTCTCGATGTTCCCTAGAGTGAAATAAAAGGAGAACACCTCTGCCGCATTGGATACCGGCCTTTTGTATGTCGTTCTTATTGTGTGAGTTAACTAACTGCGTCCACTTTTAAATTTTTTCTAGTCAACCATTGGATAATTTTACGTTTTTCATTTTACCCAATAAATTGGCGACTAAATGAACATATAGTTAGTTATTTCGAGAGGAAAATGCTTCTCATAGATTCTTAATATTAGAGAGGTGATCTCGAGTTATTAGTACGTTGTATGTCTAATATAAAACAAGTTGTGTAAGTTATACCTACACTGAGATCGTATCTGTCCTTGTATCAATCCTCGTTTAAAAAATTTACGAAACTTAGCTAAGCATTGCAGGAAAAGCGATGTCCGTCGCTTCTATGATACGTTCATATAGAAGACATATCGCTCGGAATTTAATTGTATATATAATTTTGTGACAGTTCAGAACAGACCACGCCTAATGTATCCCAGCGAAACTATTTTCGGATTGCAAACGTAACGGTAACTATAGTATAACTATTTACTCTAGTGGCAAAGCACATATATATAATAAATAAATAAACCATGTTTTTGTCAATTATTTGAAGATAGATATAGTGGTAAATAAACTATGAATATATATATGGCTTTTTTTCCTTTTTTTTTCATCATTTATTCACTTCACAAATGCACAAACTTATAGACATTTATGTACAGTCAGGAAAATAAATGTTCTTACAGTCGTGCATTTTTGATTATTATGAATAAAAATAAAAAATCGTTTAAGCCAGCATTCAAGCGAATAACATTATTGCTTATTATAATAAAAATAAAATAAAATCATAAAGAGAGGAAAGCGGGACTTCGAAATAAAACGTTGCAAAGCGAACGAACAAATGTTTAAATGAGCTTCAGTTAGTTATCCAATTAAATTCTTTACAAAATTTGCCACAAAAGAAAAATTGCGTCACTTAAAGTTCCTTGGCGTTCAAAGCATTTAAAAATGTTTAAATTTGAAGCACAACCGGCTTTCGGAACAAAAATTATCGATTATAAATAAACAGGAGTGAGAACATGTCTTATAAAATGACATCTTGAAAGTAGTAGCTAAAGGACACATATCGTGGCATTCTTTTCATTAGATTGCTTTAGAGTAACGTAACCTTCCCTACTAACTCTATGAGGGCAAACTATATTTATCTGATATGAAGAACGATGGCAATTAGGTTCCGCTGCGGCCGAAGTCTTTTCTATTCATCATCTTTAACTTAAAAGAAATTTTCAAGAAAATGAAAGGAACGAAATTTTGATCCTCTATAATGTTGAGTCTGCGTACGTGATGTGACTTCTTTCATTCCTAAGCAGGTGTTATAAGATCATTCCAAGGTCGGTGTATCGGTGTATCTGTTGTAGTTTCTGAGAAAATGAAAATCGCCATTTCAGTTTATGTTATACTATAGATGTGTCCGTTCGCTGATTTCCCGCATTTTCAAAATTAATTATATGTCAGAACTTGGAATGGTTTTGCCAAACTTCAAGTCGATATTTTAGTTCAAATAATCAAGAAAATATATGTACTTTAGAGGGTCTCCAAAGCTTTTTTCGCTATATTTTTGAATGTCACTTCAACCACAATCGTTACACCTCATGGGCATGTGACGCAAGTAAACACACTATAGTTGGCCTCGGGCCATCATTAAGTACCCTATAAAACCCTGTAATTATTCATATGAAGACTTTTCTGCATAAGGCGTTATATATGTGAAATGATCGAAGTAGTGTTCCGATCCAAAACATTTTCAATAACCTTTATCCTTGAGCCAAAACACTGTAGTGTACTAAATTTCATCAAAATAATTTAAAAAACGAACAGACGAACAGATAAGATTAGACAGACTCGGAAAACGATGC
Organism: Glossina morsitans morsitans; assembly: GCA_001077435.1. Taxonomy (NCBI): domain Eukaryota; kingdom Metazoa; phylum Arthropoda; class Insecta; order Diptera; family Glossinidae; genus Glossina; species Glossina morsitans. The sequence continues at coordinate 25,139 of CCAG010023188.1, forward strand.
CGAATCGATCGAACATGCTGTTGTGCGTTCTTTACATCTGCTCCGACTTGATATACTCTTGTACCACACTGGTGTGAAGATGCTTTATCAAACGGAGAAGCGCGAAAAAGCTTTGCCTGCTTTCGCTATGCATATCTTGAAATTTAAAACGCTAAGCGCCCCAATCCACTTATCGTTGACAAAATAGATAAAAACTCTTCAAAAAATTGAAAAAGATGATCACATTCCTTCCTTCTTATGATTTCACAGCAGCACTAAATGCTGAACTATTTGCTTGATACTCGATACTTGATGCAAAAAGAAGCTCCATATTTCTTCTTTTTTTTTTTTGTCTTAAATGACCAATCACTCGGGGGATGTCCTCTATGCGCGTCGCACGGTGACGGCCAGAAAGAAAAAGAACTGGACGGAGGTAATGATATAGGGAGGTGGCCGCGGCCTAGTGGATCGGTAAGTGTTATGTCTTTACCGACTGAGCACTCATTGTAGCTACGATCAAAGTACGCTCTACTGCAATGAGATTTGAGCCGACGTAAACAGGCTTGTTACTTGCGGTTCCAAGTTATTCGGCCACTCTTTGCAGATTTACACTGAAAAGTTGATAAGTTAATTATGTTTGAGCGCGAATCGCTGCTGAACCGAATCGTAATCTAACTGTTCTTAAAGTCAAATAACGGGCAATGCAGAAAACGCTTCACCCAAAGTACATAAAAGACCGTTCTTCAAGATAAAATGCCCAAATGGTACCAAATTTTAGGTAGACGACATGTACAAATTCCGGATTGATGAAATTCAAAAGGAGTCGTGCATCATACACGTCTTTCAACTCATAAGATGATGGCCAACAACTAATGCAATTAGAAGCTGGAATTGTGTGGATACGAAAAGTGTCATGTTTCAATCACACACACACACACACATACACACATAGTGACTCGGAAAATTTTTCAAAGCCAGACTTGGACGTATTAACGCATCCACGCTATAAACGCAACTGTGTCCCGTCGGACTGCTATGTGCTGCGCTCTCTGCAGCGTTTTCTTCAATGATTTAAAGTTGACTTTTTTTTTCCCAAAAGTGGTCTGTGAAAATTATATGGTTCCGTTTTTTGCTCAAAAATCTCAAAAATTCCACAGTGATAGCGTAATTCCACAAAAGAATTGCAACCGTGTATTTCAAACACCTCACTCATGCCCTCGACTGTACGTTACATTTATTAGCACAAAGCTGGACAAGTCTATTCCTGTTAGTCATATGTTATTCGGATATTTATTGGCATTTATGCAAATATTTATATCAATTTTATTAAAAAAAAAAAAATCGTATTCGATTCATGCACAAACAAATTTCAGACGTTTGCATAACATCTTAACTAAAGGATATTTACACAATTGCTAGCAATATATATATATATATATGGTATCACATATTATACATATATATATACATAATATGTGGTATCACATATACATATATATATATATACATCATACATAAAAGTCCATATATAATGCATTCATTCATTTCTCTTTTTTTTTCCTAGAGGCGGAACAAGTTGTCAGTTTGTACATAAGTTCAACTAAAATTTCACAAATGCGCATACATTTTGGCAGGGAAATCATCACTTAATATTTGAGTACAAACATACAATATATATAGAGATATAAAAATCATGAAATATGCACAACTAAAAGTACATTTAGCACCAGCCATGTTCCATAGCATTTCATGGCATTTGAATTGATTCTCATCAAGTTTTCTCTTAACCTAGACCAGAGCAGTTTAGGTTATCTTATTAAAGTACCGAAATCAAGTAATAGTCGAAATGAGTTTCTTATACTTTCATACCAATAAATTTGCCCAAAAATAAAACATGGAATCAAGTCTCAGGCAATCTATAAAAGCTATAATTTCGATTCATGTGAAAATTTATTTACATTCTTGCCTTCACGTGAATATTATGAAAGTGTATTAGAAAATCTATAAGAACGTAATCAAAAAGGAGTGAAAAGTTCTTCACTGCATTCACTGTTTGTTCAATGCATTGTGGACTTAGCTTTTAGAAAGTGAGAAATTCATTTTTCTCGCAAATGTTGGAGCAAAATTTAAACAAAATTAAGAAACGGAAGGGCACTACAATACTTGATCTTTACACTGATACACTGACATTTGTTTCGAATAACTTGATGCCATAGTGCGAGTAAAAGGAAAGCATCCTCAATACGTAATCAGATAGTAGTTTCCGCTCTTTAATGTTATGAAAATCGCTCAATTAAGAAAAAAAGTCTGAAATAAAAATATTCGATTCTTTACCTAATGCTGCAAGTGGCAGGTGAGGAGACATTTGACAAGAATTCCCGAGAAATTAATCTAACAAAAATGTCAGATATCAGTGACTTGTTCTCAAAAGAGTACATAAGCAGAACATTAGCCTTAAGGCAAACATCGTTTAATCGTGACATTCGCAGCGAGAGGTCAAAAAGAAGCGTTGAAACGCTGGTAAACACAAGTTCCTCTAGAACGTTTGAATTAATTTCTCAAACCATACATGAGTTTCTTCTTTATGTTCAATTTATTTGCCTATTAGGGTACTGCTCATGTCGCCGTCATTGACAGTTTTTATTTTTTCACGTTATGTGCTTGCATTTTATATGCTGCTTAAGACTTGCATTTAATTTCGTCGAATATCTTGCCGTAAAACTCATTAAATATTCTTTGTAAGATGAAAAACATCACTATGCATGTATGTGTATGTTAGGTCAAATGATGGCAGACCGGATTAATGCGGCGATGCACGACGCCTTTAATTGGCCTTAGTACGCGTTCGAAAGCAAATCACAACGTAAATCGAATAAAAATAATGATAGTTGTATATATGTAGAGAGATCCACGGACATTACGTAATATTTCAGATCATATATTTACACAATTTGGTAACATTGCATACTTACAAAGTCTTAAACTCCCCGTATACTCTTGCGTTTTTTTTTTTTTGTTGAGAATTGCGGTGAATTGCCCGATATTTTAGCTAAGCCTCACAATAAGTTTTCTAGTAGGTACGCCTTACTTCAGCCGAAAGACGGATATGGACTTGACTATTAAGAAATTCACGCTATTGACGACCTACTTCATTCGATAGACGAACTCCTGCCAAATCTAGACAGAAGAGAAAATTCCGACGAATTATATACAGCGATATAATCAGTGATATTTCGTTACGCCGAGCGCGAGCGATAAGGGTAAACGGTTCGTGATAATAGGAACTGAAATGCTCTATAGAGTGTAGTAAGGATCGAATTAAACGATAAGCAAACCAAATAGATGGCTGTAAGTAGAAACGTTGTGAACGTCAGTAATGTGAAGGGTCGGCTAATTCACGAAAATTTTACTCATCAATTTTATGAAATGGAAAAAAGTAATCTTTCAATTCGCGTACACCAACTTTTGAACTCTCAACACAGAGTAAAAATTCGTAACGAACTGTATGAGAAAACTTGAAAATGCTGAAATAAAAATACAAATGATGGAATATTTCATCGAGAATTTTTGTGCGGTCACTACATAACTACACGACTACACGACTACACGACTTTGAATCGCATTGTTGTAAGACTGTTCGTATCTGTTCCCGATTTTCGTGTAATAATAATGTGAGTAAATGTACTCCTTCTAGAGGTCTCTTCTACATCTTTCTACACCTTTTTTTTTTTTGATGTTTCGTACGTTTTCTTGTTTTTACATGGAGAAGTAATGATTGAGGAAGAGTACACTACTTGCTCTTCCTTTGCATTCCCTTTGTGGCCAAAAATTCGGGTCACTTTACATTTAACTGACTCTGTTTCTCTTGCTATAGTCAACATATATGAGGCTACCTAATATTTTTTGGCTAACAGCCACTTTTCACTATTTTAAACTTTGTTTATCTTTTACACAATTAGTTTATGTGAAAGACACTCTAACAGTTCTTGACGTAAATAATTCATACAAAAACGAGTATTCTTTAAATTCGTAAATGTATGATAATTGCTTAAATGCATTTGAGCATTTTCCCCCACAGAGATTATATTTGAGGCTTTTGTAAGCCATCGTAGCAGTACTCTCTTTAAAACAGCTAACAAGAAGGCAACTTTGAGTTGTGTAATGTCTACTAGGACATAAACTAAGTTAACCTCATTTTTTGCTAAACTTAAATCTAAATACAGGCAAATTTTTTCCCTAAACACTGTTTCGTTTACAAACACTTTTTTCGAAAACGAAATTCTGCAATTTCTCCTAGAGACGGTTACTATTCTCACCTTTACTGTATTTGCCTTCTATTTCAAGTTGACATTTAGTTTAAAGCCGCGTAGAGCGAAAAACCGCAACAGGCAGTCGGAAAGGTTACGCTCACCGTGTCTTAAGGTGTACTTGGTACCTTGTAGGGCACGAAGGATGCATAGCGATGAGTGTATTACTCTGTTGGTGGTCGCTAAAAATGAAATTGGCAGAAACAGGGCTCCAAAAGGCGAAAGAAGAGTTTTTTTTTTTCGTTAAGAACATGTTCTACGTCATAAGACGATGGCTGTAATGCCCATCCATCGATTTCTCCAAATTCGGCTCACAGAAACTCTTATCTTATCTTTTTCCAAATCTGGAAAGCATGCTTCAGGAAAACATATTTGTATCAAATAATGATGTCATTGGGAAAACGAAAGCTTGCTTTGAAGATCTTGAAAAATCACTCCCTAAAAAGAATGCTGTGAAACGTAAAAGAAGCGTTGTATTGATTATATCGTTACTTGGAGAAGTCTATGTTAATGAGTCAAGTTGAATATTATACAAAAAAATATATCTATTCTTTCTTAGTCCCGGGACTTATTGATCTACATATTTCAATATATTGGTCTTTCAATTCAATATTGATTTGAAGAGAAATGATTTTCAAGCTTTTCACATAACTGAAAGCGAAATGATCTCGCAACAATTTGATTTGATTTTAAAAACACCTGCAAAGACGACCTTGTTGCTGCTTTACCTCACAAAGTCTGTGTGCAACTTTCAAGAATGCGTCGTTAACTGCATTACTTTCGTCCAATTACCTGTATACGTAATCTCTTTCAAGTATTTTGTGAACTTGTGCTCTACCGTGATAAAACATCGTTGCCTATACGAACTGTAGTTTGCAAAAATTTTTCATTTATCCTTAAAAGCAATTACGATGTCTTTTCGTAAAGAGCGTTTCTACGGCAAAATTAGCTACGCGAGCACTAGATGTACATATTATTTTTTTGCTTTTTTGCTTTTTTCTTTTCTTTTCCTTCTTCTCTTAGAAGTGCTTTGATGAATACAATGCAATGGGCGGATAATTTTCTTTTTCCGACTTTTCACGCTTAACAAAGCTTAAAGCTTGAGATTCTCTATAAAATTTCTTCTCTTTTTTTCTTATATTTTCAAATTCGAATGAATGTAAATCGTATCCGTTCTTTCGTTCACAAGAACAATTTTATTTCGCCAAGGGAAGAACAAGTTTTTGTTTAACTTTCGAACCAATTACATCAAAGGAATTAAGGCAACCATTGCCTTATGACATTTTCGTCTTTATCTCGTTTACTGTAATCTATTTGAATACTAATTTTTAATACTCAAAACGAAAAGAAAAAAACAAACTATGTCTGAGATGTTATCCATAATTTTTTGAGTAAATACGAAACTATATTCCTGCACGTGGTATCTACCACACAAACTTTTCAAACATTTTTTCTTTCTTCTTTCTTTATTCTACGGTAGATTGGCAAGCTAGATTTTTGGATTCGCTTGCAACACATTCGTAAATAACCCGCAGGTACCAAAGAAAGTAAAAAAGTAAGTAGATTCAGCTCTGTCTATCTGTCTGCCTGCCCGCATAACAACTTGTCTCTCTAATCTTTTTTGTTGGTTTGCCCAAAAATTTGCATAGAACGTTTACATCGACTATCTTCATCGTCAATTGATGTCCACTGGTCAATAGCGGTAAGACGTGTGATTCACTCGCATTATTACGTTCTTGATTTATTGCTTATAGCGAATAATGCATTGCATTGCATTGCTTTCCTTGGTCACAAACATTTCAGATGCACTGAAAACCGATCTTATTCCGCCTATAAAAACGCCCACACGGAACAAAACATTGATAACTTCATCTTCCGTCTTTTAATAGAGACAATATAGACAGCCCATCTAAGAAAGAATCCGGCAGACGAAGGCCCGACACTTCTGCCTATCTTTAATATTTTTTTTCAATTCCAATAAATTGCATTCAAGGTACTTCGATGTCAAAGACTTGCTTTTTTAGGCGAATACAACCTTTTTAGTTGGTTTTCTTTACGGCCATTCCTCTATATTCCTTGAGACATATTCTCTCCTAATAGTGTGCGCTCCTTCGAATGCGTCTTTTTACTGTTATTTAGTAACTCAATGCTTTCGCAAAACAGAATATTTACACTTGAATTAGTTTTGCCTGCTTGCAGGTTTTCATAAAGTTTGTGATGAATTTCTTCGTTTGCTAGTGAATGAAAGAATGAATGGAAAAAGTTTTTAACACAATTCATAAGAAAATTGAGATTCATTTCGTTTATTGAAAAATTCGAAGAAATGGTAAAAAGAAAAAGGAAATATTGTAAAAAAAAATTGTATACGACGGTATATGCCGCTTCAATTGACATCTATCATCATTAAGGAGCAGTTGTAAGAACAAGATTATGGATAGTGATCCGTGACCCCATGTAAACACATGGATGGTATCACCCGAAAAAACTACACCTTAATAATCAAGCGTTTGTACAATAGCTACGAAAATTTTTTGAGCTTAATGTCAGGGTCTTTGTTGCGTTCTAATCGATACGTTTGTGGAATTGAAAATAAATTGAGACCATTATTGTTGGTATTCCACACGTTCGTTCAAAGGATATGCATGCCAAAAACTTGGTCTGCCCTCTAGTTATAATTTTGATATTTACTTACAATAATTTATAAAAGTTATCTGCACGTCTGCAGTAATTGTTTAAATTTGATATTTGAATATCACAACTTTGACTAATTTATGCCGACTATGTGTATATGGTATGTGGTATATGGTATATGCGACGGAATGTCGGTAAATTTTATTGCATATGGATAAGAAAAAGTGAAGTGAAACTTTATACCAAATGTTAGTGAAATCTGTTATTTTACACAATTTATAATAAGCACATGCAAATATAATGGAAAAAAGTTTTTGCCAAAACTTTACAAATTTACAATCTTTCAAAAGCATTTAAACAAACATATCTATATGAGTAAATATAAAAAAAAGAAAAAAAAATGCTCTCTTAACTTTTGGTTAGGTAAATAGCATTCCAAAAACAATCTCCAAACGTCGAACATAATCGCAAAAAGAAACGAAAATATTTATTAATAATTCCGTTATAAAAAAAAAAATTCTATTCACAATCGAGCCATTAAATCAACCACTCGGTAAATATTCGACCAAATCCATATATGTGTTCCACTTTTCCACACTATATGATGGCATTGACATTTATTGCCATATGACAAAATCTATACAGGGCAGTACTTGCCAATTATTGATTTTCTTTTTTAGAGCGTTTGTGTACAGCGACAACGTTCTTCTTCAATGCTTAAAACTGAGAAAGTACGACCAGGTCATGTAGGAAAAAAAGGAATAAATTTGCGGTTATTGCACGTTTTATTTGCGGACAGCTAAAGTTGAATCGCATAAATGCTTAAAAATAAATAAACACAAGGTCTTCTCATTTTCTTTTCTATTTATTTTCTATTTATTTATTTCGTTTCTTTACCCTTTATTTCATAACATTTGTGTTGCATTTTACATTGTCTGCCATTTGCACATTCCTTCAACGCAACGGAAGACGCCCTATCATCGCATTTGCACTTTATCATTATAACATGAACATATGTCACCCTATAAGCGAACAAGTACACGCTTGATGAAGAGATACGGGCCGATACCCTATAAAAGCTTCTTACACAAAATCTCATCGACAGTTAGCAAATTATTCCATAAACTTTCCGATAACGGGAAACATTTCATAGCGAAGCTATCGAGAAGATGTTTGCTACCACTAGTGCGAAGTTGATGGAAATTTGCATGACTTATATAGTTTTGTGGAAATTTTTGGGCATCAGAGATATCAGAGATATGGCTGAAATCATTACATTACTGTAACGATATCTCTTTAAGGGCAAATGAATATCTATGGAAAAGAGTCCTGAATAGTCCTTCAAGAAGTATGAATGATACAAATCCGAACTCTTGGTAATCGCAGGTTAGGTAGCTCAGTGAGGTATGCTCCGTGTAGAGTAGCTATTCGGAGTCTTACGATATGTATGCGGGGAGTATCTTTAGCTCCTCATTCCCAGGATCGAAGTTATATAGCGAAGCTTAATAAAGACACAGCTTTTCGGAAACATCATTATTTAGTTCAAATCCTTCCCGTTGAAGATCGCATCCACACTTGTCAGTTAGCCCGCATATACCCGGAAGAGAATTTTTGCAAAGATATTTTCGTGTAAAGAAAGAGTGTTTCCTGTTCGTGCACCTTATTCATTCTTTGTAGATTATGTTTGTGTGCGTCCACGCTTGTAGCCCTCACACCCCTAAGATGTGAGAATCGAAATTCACAACTTATTATATATGAGCCTAAAATTTGTTTCTAGAAAATATAACTTTAGCTATCTTTATCACTTTGCAATGGCAATTGCGCGCGAAAATGATGTTTATGCGAATGTTTAATTACAACTGAAATGATATCCTCAGGAGGGGATATGCTTTGTAAGAAATCTTTTAAAATAATAACGGAAGAGAAAGAAGGGCAGAAAGAAATATAAATATATATATAAATATAACCTCGCACTCCAATCTTTATCTCTTTAGAATCGGCAGAAGCACGATTAATAAGAGGAAAGTAAAAAAGAAACGAAGGGCACTTAAACCCGAACCATGTCTTTTTCTGATTCTATTGTACAAGTATTTCACGGTTACTTAAACTAGGAAAACGAATGCGGCTTTTTTTTTTTTTTTTTTTTTTTCATCTTAATGTACGCATCGGTTAACAAAATCATTAACAGCGCATTTGAATGTTTTAAAATGTGCTTTAAAGGTGCAATAAATGCATTAAAATAAATGTAAAACAATAATTTTAAAACAATTTATTATACATGCATATGTATAGAGACGATCGAGTCTGCTAAGTGCCAAATATGAGGGCATATAAGCATGAATGAATTGAATGAGTAGACGGGGGGTTTTTTTTTTTTTTTTCATCAGTCCAAAGTTACTTTACTTATATACTTTGTAACGTCTTGATGCGGACGTGTGCGAAACTCGTTTTCCGTTGAAACTTCATAGGGCTTTCTAACGAATGCATACACGTGGATGTATAATATCCAGGTAGTATCATGAATGCGTATCTGAAAGAGAGTGAGAGAAAACATTTTCATTAGATTAAATTGGATTGGATGTGCCATTAGAACGAAATGAAATACTGAAATATTGTGCATTAAATTTTGCAAAATAACACAAACCAGCAAATTAGTTTGCTTATAAACAACTAAACACAGGACGAGAATTTTGTTCAATGACATCAAATGATTTTACGACACTCCCATCAAAAGAAATAATGCCGTAAGCTATCCTCGTACACAAGTATTCATGCTCTTCTACTTAAAAATTTTTGCTTTACACGAACTTAGTATTAAGTTTCCTTTTCGTTTCATGAAAATGTCCTTGCACTGCATTTAATCACTATGTCGTTAAGTGCGTGAGTAGTTTTCATGTAAGCATAATGAGTATGTGTTGAAAGAAAAAATTTACAGTTTACACATGTACGTACTCTGCTTGTAGACAGTGAACGAATCCTCTATGCGAGCGTTTAAGTACTTGGATTTAACTCAGCTGCAAAGTAGCTCTACAAGATAGTTCGCATAGGAGAAAAAAAACAAAACAAAAAAAAAAATGAAATATGAAAAAAATTTTCCTCTTAAGCATTTAATGTTTAGTAATACTTCAAAGACTTGTTGATAATACAATGGCAAGAGTCTTTGTTTTTGCATGCAACCTAGAAACTATTAGGAAAAAAAAAAAAAAAAAAAAATCATGTTTGCAATTTGTAAAGAGAAACTGATCTTTATGCCTGCCGTCAGGGGACGTTATTTCATTTTGCAGCATCCAGTGTAATATGCGTCAGTCACCCCACATACCCTAAAGAGTGTATTCACTTCTTTTATGATATATGTAACTTTAAGGACATTTCTTAATAGATTTAAAATTTTGCGATAATTTATTTAAAAGCCTGCATTACAACAAACTGTATCGAATGATTATTTCTATTAGTTCCCTTATTCTCCCTCTCTCGCTCTCTCTCTCTCTTGCTCGCACACTGTTCTTTTGACATTGCTTTCAATCCGAAAGTAATAAATTAATTTAAAAATTCCCAGCAAAATATGGGTTAAAGCACTACAAGCGAGGGCGTATTTACCAACTACCGCCGCCATCATCTTATTTTTTTATTTTATTTGCTTTTACTTACATTGTTTGGTCTATTGTAATATAATGGCAAGCCTTGTGGAAATAAATTAATTGTTATAACTTCACTAAGAGAAGCTAACATAAAAGACTAGCAACAACGGCACTTAGGATTAACAATGGAAACTGAGGTAAACAAAAAGTTAAAAGAGTCAGAACGGTTGTGCCGACTCTTTGATGGCTATTAAATATATTGCCATAGCGAAAAAAAAACAGAAAAAAAAAAACAATTTTTACACTTAGCTTATCAACTTATCAGCGTGGAGTTGAATGCTTTCCGTAAACAAGATTTAATTTAGAAAATGTGTCTGGGTAATCGCTGGCCTCCGAGCCACCGATTCGTCGTAGAAATCCGTTGAAAGACTATATGCTTTATGCGAATGCCTTTTTATAACAAATTCTGATAATTCTAATAATAGACAGCGAAAGAAATGGACTTGCGAACGGAAATGGTTAGAACATATATAGAATCTCATGTTCATGATATTTGTCAGATGCTGCACAAATGAGATAATTGCTCTATATTTTTTTCATTCTTTGGCAAAATCTATGAACGCTTCGCTTCTAATACTGTACTATAAACATTATAATATTATCTAGTACGTTGTATAATATATTATATTATATATGATATTATATATGATGTATTGCGATGTATTTGTGCTCAATAATGCACATTCATTTGAGAACAAAATTAATGGACAACTTAGTCAATATATTGCCTATCTGGCTGACACACACTAGGCCAAGTTGTGTACGCTTCATTGTGATAGTTTATGCAGCTGCGTATAGCTTAAAGACAGTTTTATTCCTTCTACCTTTCAATACTATTTACACTCTCGCCGAGAAAGGACACCGAACTAATTTGTGCTTGCAACACTGTGTAAATGGCACGAAGCATATTATTCCAGGTATTGTCTATCGCTAGCTATTACATCTCCCGTCTTTCGAACAGACCATGACTTCTGTCCGAGATGAACAATTGATTTTTGAAGTGATCATTGGTGTCCACCAGTTCTTTCAGCAGATGTCATGAGTTGACGATGTACTACAGCCAGCTAATGTTACCAAATATAGAGCACCGGTGTAAGTATGCGCGACTTACGTTAAATCTCTTTGCGCTTTGATTGATTGTTGGAAAAAACTTCATTTTTTATCGCAGGCTGTCATATGTCAAAAACGCTTTTTGGGCAGCATTCAACATATCATGCTCAGCTGTCGGCTTTCCGATTTCTAAGTAACTTTCATAAACTATAAACATCTGAATATTGTTGATCTGTCTAAATTTAAAAGTTTATTATCCTCGCACGGTAGTTTATCATATCGCGCAACTTTTCTTCTTTACATCTTTTTGCGCTTCACTTTAAGCAGATATGATCTTGATGCGTTAAACCCCTAATAATGGTTCGGTGATTAAGAGTGCACGGAAGGTCGAAGCTTACTGGTTATAATTTGACATGAACTTAATGGAATTATTAAAACTAAAACAACAACAAACGTGAATTGATCTGAAATGTTAAGAAAATCAAATCTTCAAATAAATATAATTTAAATTTAAATAAATATTTTCTTTTCCCCATAAACAAACTAAACATGAAAAGACAACTTAAACCCTTTCTAGTATGCGAGTGCAACTCACGCAGCTTCCAAAGTAAAATGAAATCATATATAAAGCCTTGTACACGGCCACACGCACACAAACACACTTATTAGCATAGATGCAAACGCATCCATGTCCACACACACACACAGACACACACACACACAAACACCCACAAACATACACATACACAGATACATATATATATATATAAATGTAGGGACGCCTATATGGGAAGAAAACAAAGGGAATTTTGCCATGTGTTTATAAGAGCCTCTATTTAACTATTATATTTGTTCTCTTTGTGTTCATATTTACTTAAATGCAAATTGATGATGATGATGGTATTTGATGATAATCTTTTATGCATATACACTGTCACCTACCAAGCCATGCATTTTGCAGACGACATTTACTGATGCCATAGTCGTGTTTGATTATGGGTATGCGGGAGTTTATGTATATGTGCGTTCATTGCAAGTATTTTTGCTTTGCTTTTATATATGTGTATGTATGTATTTGCATTTTTGTACGTATGTTATGTATATATATATATGTAAATTTTATTACAATGAGTTTAATGGGCTTTCTACGTGTTGTTATTGTTATTGTTGCTGTTGTTGTTAGTGTTGTTTTTATTTATCTAGGCTTAAATTAAAATGAATTTATTTCTGTATGATTTTATTACATCTCTTTCTCAAATATTTATCAATAATTTGGTATCTAGTTAAAGGATATTATTATGTAATTTTATATTTTCATTTGAATTTGAATTTGTGAAAGTAAAATATTACATTACTAATGGCAAAAAAAAAAAACAAAACAATAAAAATAAAAATAAAAAGACACAGATTATTAAATCCATAGCAGGAAGTATATTAAATTTATCAAATATTTTAAACGTAGAGGAATTCGCCATAAAAATCCCATGAATACGTCTTTCATGTCTATTAAGACAAAAAATGTACTCAACTTGTAGCAATAAAATTTAATTGACTCTTTACGGACCTTCCTAACTGACATTCCTAACGGACTTTCCAACTCCTGAATAATGAACACAAGCAATCAAAACTTTCATTTTCGCTTCGTTTTCGTCTCAATATTTACTTTAGTTTTTAATGGCATTTATACATTGATATAATAGAGGATCCTATAACGATTCAAGCCAACCAAGATGCGATTGAACGTCGCATGGATAAGTGAAGGGACGAAAAGAATGAAAATTGCCATTAATATGTAAAAAAAAAAAAAAAAAAACAAATCTACGAGTAAGTAATTAATGATATATCGAACATACGGAGCACACGCCATTCTCAAGAGCATAGTATAAGCACGCTAGTTGTTCTGAGAGCGAATTGAAAGATCCAAAAGTGACACCCATTGAAGGTGAGATGCGCGTTTTACTGAAAATTCGCGAGTGTTCTACTTGCCGTTCAACTCGTAACCTCGAGAAGTATGCACCAGAAATCCCATAATATATATTTTTAATCACTGTGCAACTTCCGGATCTTTTCAAAGATCCCTTCGTTCACTATTCCAAAGACTTAGTTAATAGACACGTATATACTCGTGCTTAAAGTCCACAAAAAAAAAACAGCTTGAAAATTTTAGTGATGCGTTTACACAAACCGAACCCATTCGTAGATAATTACATACGAGAGACTTTCAAAATTTGCTTCAACGGATATAATGATTATATGGAAGTTTTGTATATTAATCAAGCTAAGAGTCAATTGAAATTTCTTGGCATGTCTTTATCAATGATAAACAAGAACTAAAGAATTGAAATGCACCCGAAAGAAACTCAAAAACTGCAAACTGTTTCTTATATAATTCACAAACAACACTGTATGAAGACCTTGTCTTGTTAAAAAATTTCAATACGTATTTCATGCTTCGAGTCTAGATTTTGTGCGTAGCTTTTTGGTCATTCCCGTGCCGGCCAATTGAAAGAAAATTCTATCAATATTCACTTTAACTTCGAAATTATTGAAAAACTGTTTCGAATTTCGAATTTCGAATTTTTACCGTTTACCGTTTTACTTATTCGTTTGTATTAAAAATGAATTTATTTTTATTATGGAAAAAAGAATTTTTTTTTTTTTTTTTTTTTTTGTTGTTTAGTACAACAACTGCAGAATTTATACGGCAATATATTAAATAATGACATTTTAAGCTGCAATATGATAATGTTTATCAAGTTTATTTAGGTTTATCTTCCTGGTGCGCATTTGTTAAGTAATTATAGAATAATTTGAAAACAGAAGGTATCATTTTAATAAATTGCGAAATTGTTTTTTAATTTAATTTATGAAATGAATATTTTAATTATTTATAAATGCTTCGCCAAAGAAAAAAAGCAAATTTTTAAATGATTTTATTTATTAAAACAATTTGTGATAATAGTGTTATAGAAATTGTTATTTATTTATTGATTTCTCTTAATATTTATAAAATATTTGACGCTGTATATATAATATCTGTACAACTAATTTCAGTTCATGGTCTGCTGGAATTTCTTTTAGAAAGAAATGAAAATATTCTCTAACGAAACTAATAAAAATACTATAACCGAGAAAGGTAGATCATTAAATACCCTAGCCCTACACCCTACACCTACACCATTTGGCGTTTGACGTTTGGCGTACAATTATTCATTCATTTCCGTATTAATACATCAAAAATGATGCTTTATTTTCTTGTAAAGGTATTGGTCTTTGATGAAAGATCTCGTATTGGAGGGTGTCCAAAATGTCAACTGATATGTGCTAAATTTAGCAAATTTAATTTACTTATTAAAGATTTTATTATATTGTGCGCGCGCATTTGTCATAAAAAATGGGAAATTCAATTTTGTCGCCAGATGAAAACTTCTATTATCGGGGGAGGGGTCTAAGCATTAAATCTATGTGACCCAAAATTCTTACGATTAAGTTCTATGTCAAATTGTTTCGAGTTTATTTATTCTAGACGGCCATTTATTGAATGTCGTCATGAGAAACGAAAAGACTATAATAACTATAGGTTGTAGTCTTTGCTAATCACAAGTAGTAGCTTCTATTGAAAACAAATGGGATAATGGGCACATTTCAATTCCGTGCTGATAATATCTCCTGCCTGACTTCGATACCATGTGACTCCGAACGATGATAGTCTAAAAAATCACAGTATCATGACTTTGATCATTTCTCGGCTTACTTGCGTCGATTGTGGCTGGCAGCAATCCTTAGCAATGGTTTCGTTTCCTTGCAGCAATTCATAGTAGATAGGAATCAGGTAGGCCTTGCAAATTGGGGACACTATTGATATTATCGATGTTAATGATTCTGCATCGGAGACGCCATAACGATAATTTGCCCTTTGGATTTCGTAAAGTATCCATTGTTCATCATCAGTCACGAATCAACACTAAAATCCCTCGAATTAAGCACGAAATTTGAGTCTTGTGTCAGCCGTACAAGAATCTGGACACGATTTGGCTATAATCGTATCTAGAATATGAGAAACAATTTGCATACAAATTGCAGAATGTATTAATCTAAACCTAAGATTATCGAAAGGTTAAGATTAGAAATCTATTACCAAAACGCTATTAAAAAATATGCCAATTTCGCAGCAGAGAAACAGCGATGAAAAAGTTCGTTATTTTACGTACATATGAGGTTCATTATGTAAAATTATTTTATCAAAATCAGTCATCGATTATTGCAAACTTTTGACTCGGAAGTAGTTTACAGAATGGCTCTGTGTAGGAAACATTTCCAAGTCCAAGAGCTAAGAAAAGAAATTTTGTAAAAAAACATGCATAAAACACTTTTTATTTCAGTGCCACAAACCATATCATGTGCGACGTGAACTTTTTCTAGCATAGCACAAGCATCCGGCAAACATCCTATGCCTCTCATAACTACGAGATGGGAGAGAGTATGTTTTAGTATATTTTAAGATTAAAATTTGAGTAATTATTTCTCATTAGGGTTGATAAACAATGCCACCGTAAGCAGAACGAGTACGGATATAACATGAGGTTTATGTTAATGCAGCCAGCTCACACAGACATACCACCGTTTATGAGATAGTTTTCTAAAACAAATGTTAGACGGAAACAGATCAGAAACGGGTAGCTATCCCCCTCTAATGCCGATAACGTTCATGTCGGATTCCAAGCAAACTTTAGCCTGCATAATCGCCTTTTCGACGACTACACGTAAGGACGGCGGGGAAGAAACTCCGTTACTCGAATTAATTAACCGTTCATTTATGGTACATATTGTCCCACTCTAAGCCGCCTTGGGGAGTGAAAATAAAAACGAGCTTTTCAACTAAAGAAAATGCATCATTTTTTTTTTTTTTTTTTTTTTTCTTAATAAGATAGTTAGCCATTTCTTGAATTAATATTTTTTTTATATAATTACAGTACAATTGTGATAGATGGTATATTAGGCTTCTGAGGATTCATGTTACACGCAAGATTGAATTAAAATTGAAATTCGTCCATTTTGTCCGTCGGTCTCTCCGATATCTATCCACATAATACAATCTACACACGCACTATCTTCGACATATGCTTAAGATAAAAATTTATTTCGAAAGAAATTAAGTCAAGTCAGCTTTTTTCTGCCGCTTCCAATTAGAATCGTAGAGCAATATAGGGCGTTAAATGATCGATCTTGACCGACTATAACGTTTCAACACGTTTTGCTTTGTAAATGTCTTAAAAGAGGCAAAAAAGCAAACCACATCTAAATCCTGGAATTTTTTATGAAATTCGGCTACACACAGCTTTGGGAATTTCCATTTTAAGTTTACATAAGTTTGAGAAAAGTTAGTACGTCCACTAAAGTTGCTGATGGATATAAAAAGTATAGAGGAGAAAACAAAATGATAACGAAAGTGCTTGTGAAACGAGACCAGAGAATAACAAGCCAAAATGAATTGAGTCACGGCATGGAGTAGATTTGTTTCTTGTTATTTCTATTCTTATGCAAGAATAGCTCCCAAAGCAGCTAATTACAGTTTTATAAAAAAATGTACACCAGGAAAGCAAGATGGTGAAAAAAATCCGAAAAAAAATTATTTTTTTCTTCTTAATTTAAATTGATTTCAGGAGAGGAAAACATAGCAAAATACAAAGCAGAGAGGGATGATAGAAAAATGAAGGAAAACCAAGTAATAAAGTTGTATAGGCATTAGACCGAATCTTGAACACCCGTAAATTGTAACTCATTTCGATTATTGGCCGATTGAAACACACTCTATATAGTTTTGTTGAAAGACGCTAACGCATATAAGGTTTTTTTTCTTTTTTGTCATCCCATAGAGAGGTTCTTGTCGAAACGGCTTATAGTAGATAAACAATTTTTTTCATCCTAACATATCCTCATATTTGCTGCGTGAACAACATCTAATCACTAAACTCAACTCGGCGTCGCAATCTCGGCATTCGTACTTCCTGTCATGTGTTTTTCTAAGTGTTACAATTGCGAAAACATTTTAGTTTTGTCAAAACTTTCCACTAGAAAACATAAAAATTTACTTAAGCAGAACGTTGAAGACTGCTGCATAATAAACTTTAATGTGTGAGTATGCACTAAGCATGTGAGTATCGACTTGCAATTTGCTCCTGACTGAGTTGTATTTTTTTTTTTTTTTTGATAGTTTGGACATCTGGCAACAATAACCACTCGTAATACAAACACATATCGGAACAGAAAAATGCTTTTTCTAACAACGAAAATGTTAAATTTTATGCCAAACAAAGACGATTCGCCGTCAGAATTTTTTCTTTGTTCGAAAGCGAGACCTTTTTGAAAAGCCTGTTAATTGCAAATGAAAAAGTGGATCTATTTTGAGAATCCCAAGAATAAAACTTCATGGGTACTTTCAAGAATAGCAACCACATTGACTGTGAGACTGAATTCCTTAGGCACTAAGATGATATTCTGTTTTTGATAGGACCAGAAGGGTGCGATCTGCTATTCGCTGTAAAAGTGTAGTGAAAGGATTATCACCAAACGTTATCAACAAACATAAATCGATTTAGGCCTTTTCCTGTCCCCAAAAAGGAAGGGAAATATCATAAAAGAACAATTTTGATATCTCAGCCGCCCATCCATCCGTATTAGAAAAACGGTTAGCAACACGTTGAAAGCGTTTACCTGAGAGGTGCTGGTCCATAAAATTTTCTCACCAAATTCGAGTCTCTCCGATTACCACTACTTTTCATCGATGGGACGCGTACTTTCCAAGCAGTGTTTCACTTCTAAGCAGTGTCTACTTCTAGGAAAATGATTCAAAAGGGCTACAGTATCTTTTGCCGTAGCATCCAATAAACATTTATGTCTTACATAAAAATTTCGGTTTCATGTATGCACACCGGATAGATATTAATTTTTACGCCTTTTTCTAATACTCCTCAGATGAGGTTCGTGTCATTGGATTGTGAACAGTGTAGATTTTGTTTACAATTTTAAAAGAGCTACTTACAGCTCTTAGAAGAAATCTATTTACAAAAACCAAAGTTTAAGCATTTCATAACACGTTACGCTTTTGAACTCACACACACGTCCCATATCCATTTCTCCCTTGGAATGTCGGTATTCAACCGTGTTTGACTTATGCAAAGTCTTCTTTGTCTTTTTTAAGAACAACTCACCAAAATCAAATTTCGTTTTGATATTTTTGTTAATCCTTTTATCTGCTGCATTTTCCTAGAATTTTTATGAATCCTTACGGCAATCACCGACCGCTTTACGCATCTTCGTGCTGTGACAATGTCACGAAAAAAGTGAAAAAATGAAATTTACTTATGTTATTTGCCCAACATTTTAGGAATTTTGGTTTTCTGCAAAATTAGCTTGCAAATCATGCAGATTTTTTTGATCAAATGTGTGACTTTCGTAATGCTTCGTTAATGTTTTTTCGAAGTAATCAATATCGTTTTCTTTACGTTTTACGCGTTCGAAGATGTGGGGCACGAGTGTTGGGTAAAGGCTTGCTTAACAGCAAAACTCGTGTAGATCAAAGTGGATTTCTGTGTAAAATCGCTTTATTTGGAAACTTGGGGTACGTGAGTTTGTGCGAGGAAGAATCATCAAAGCCGTTCAGACAAGCTGATCTTTATAGCCTGTGGTATCTTCTCGCAAGTAAAGAAAAATAGAAAAGCAAAGGGGTAAGAGACCCAGTTTCGTCTGCATCTTAACCGTTCCTTGACAAAAGTTGATTATTGTGAATTTGGCTCAGGATAAAAATGTCATGGCATTAATGTTTTGCCCAAATAAGATACATAACTTTTCATAAAAGAAAACTCATAATAATTTTCAGAAAATTCGATTTAAGTAATTTTCCATTCCTCTTCGTGTCATTGTCAAATACTATATTAGTTATTAGTGCTCCTTTGGCCGTTTGCCCCAAATCGACTCTTTAAACTCCTGCATTATTGTAATTTTTTTATATTAATGATGATAATGCATTTTAATACAATACATTAAATAAATCAAAATCAAGTTTCATTATTAATCCCCTGGTATTAAAGGTATCGTCAGGCATTTTCCCATAAATTGAATAAATCGTCTGGCGTAAAAAAACAAAAAGAAAAAAAAAAAAATATTACACGAGCACCGTGGGTAGATGTACATATGCAAGCAATAGTAGTAAATTCAATACAATGACAATGGTTAGCCATAGAAGCGAATTTAACACGACATTCACGGAAACGTTTTTATTTGTTGTCCAGTGGATATAAAACGAAATTTACAATTGAATCGAGTTGAGTAACCAAAAATTTTATAAATCCCCACAGAATAAGTAAGCCACAGAATAGAATAGCCGTTATTAGGCGAATATCCGATACCCACCATCCAAACTGAATCTCGGAATTTCTTCGGGCAATTGTGCCCTCAACTGGTTGAAGATCCCTTTTTTTTGTATAGAAAATGTTGCATACTTTTCGTAAATAATTTAAACAAATTTCCTATAATGTAGTTCTAATTTTGTACGATTTTTTTTGATACAAGATGTGTAAATATAGGCAAACAGGCTTTTATGCAATAAAGAGGGACCTCGAGAACCGAATCCTTTAAGAAGACCGTATAAGCGATGATATTTTTTTTTAAATTCTCGTTATTTTTTCAATTTAGTTGGATTTTCTTTATTCATTAGCTACTAGTTTGACGACCTGCGTCTATTAAACGTATAGCGTCGATAGGTAAGCAAGTCGTTTATTAGACAAACACGTCTAAACAAGCTTTCCGACTAAAAACCAAACAATAATATCTACAAATTGTCTTTAATTTAAGCGAACTTATCGCATTCTCAAATTTGATTGATTTGTGGACGTAAGACTGAAAACCTATAAGCCTATAAACGATTTTCGTCTATCTGCAAATTCAATGTTCTATCACCTGTAAGGATTCCAATAGGAAAGTGACTGATCAACAGACATAACAAAATTGGCTCAAGAGCGTACATTTCTCGCTTACCTACTTTGGGTTGTTACAAACAAAACGAGCAAATTGGTATAATCGCATCGCGATAAGTTGATTGTGGAAGTTGGCGAAACACACGTTGTCGGTTTTGCTGCAGCCAAAGCGACACCTGGTCGAAAGCCTTCATAAAGATCCCATTGAAATTATACACGTTCACACAAGTATTTTTGCAATTGTGAAAAAATTTATGAAATAGTGTAAACATATATACAAAAACAAACAAAAAAAAAGAGAAAAAGGAAAAAAGAATACCTTTCCATATGTATAAAGTGCACAGGGATCCGTGAGAATATGCGATTCTCTGTGTACTTACGCGTTACTGTTTAACAATTGTTTCGTAGCGTTTTACTATGAAAACAAAATGCCATAAGCATGTGTGTTGTGTATACGGTACTTAATCGATATAACGAAAATGAAACTCCACACAGTACGCTTAAGTTAAGAGCGTCCTTTGCGCGTATGTTTACATTCCATAAGTACCCTGAAAACAACGCATAAGAATCGGACATTGCAGGCAATTAATCTAAGTATCTCTTGCGTATAATTTGTACTTCTCATAGCAGTGAGGAATACTCGGTTTCGACTTGGCTTTGCTCAATTTTCTTTAACCTCTAGTACGCTACGTTGTTTTGCTTTGCATTTTCAATACCTTCGCCTATGTTTTATTTCTTATCATATCTTCATATCATATATTATAGCATTATATCTTATAATTTCTTAATTACAAATTACATTCTTTGCAATACACTAGACTTGTTGGGCGCTGAGTAGGTAGCTCGATGATCCATTTATTCATCTAACTTTACTATTTTAAGAAGACCAAATCGGGTATTTTAATAATGGTTGTCTCGTTGTATATCCCTTTCGTTTTTTTTTTTTTTTTGTCAATATGAACAAAATATTTCGTCTTTTTTCAGAAATTTCATAAAACTACCGGATTATAAAAGCGAATTCGTGTTAGCTAATCAATTCAATAAAAAGGACTGTGTTTAGTTTTGGCTCAAGCCATTAAAAACATTCGGCTCTTATAAATTTTATAAATCCCAATCTCATTTCGAAAGCACATTCCGTTTTATATGAAAATGTAGAGATGTTTGCAGACATATGCGTCAGAATAACAAAGTTTTATATAAAACTTTCCTTTGCTAGAGCAAACGCTACATACCATATTTTATATTTAATTTTAACCGGTACCTCTATAAGTACTTTTGAGAACAGTTTTTACACGCACCTCATATAGAAACTCACATTTATATTTATACGGAAGGTACAATTTATGCTCAACAGCCAGTTGCCTTTTTCCATTTATGGCATATTTTTTCCTTCCTTTCTTGTTCGCGCACTCCTTTACTGTTCCTCCTTCCCACAATTGCATGAAGCCAAACTCATCTGTTTTTGAGTATTCGTATATTTTTTATATTCATGCATATACATATATATATATATATATATCACTAGAGAACATTATTTTTGTTATACGGTTGGCAACATCGAACAGTCTGTACAAATACACGTATAATGCTGTGATCACAAATTAAGACCAATATTCAAGTTAAATTGCGCAGGTATATCGCATATCAGACATATTTTCGTTTTTTAAATAGACAGATATCTGTGCGAAATTTCGCATCATAAACGCCATTAGTGTTTCAGCAGCGCTTGGTTTTATACGACACGAAAATAATTTTTCCCGATTTTAACAATCTGTGATTTTTGTGATTTAGCAAAGAAGTTGCAATAAATGTTGTTTGTGAAATGACCTTTAGGATGTTGTGAGGAGCCTTTGACTTTGTCGGCTGAATCGCAGAAAGCTTTAAACTCCATTCCGGAAATTCCGGAAAGACTTTCGCATAAGTTCCTAATATCTGAGGGAGATAATTTTGAGGGCGACAAAATAGATTTAAACAAGATAGAACTAAATTGGTCTTAGTTTCTGATCACACTAGTATATAATCTTAAAGAAAAAAAACGAATGAAAAAGAACTGAATCCGTTTAGGAAAAACACTCCCGCATTAACCAAGAACTTTCTATATATAATGATATCAACTCAATCAGTATCAAGGTTTCGTTTAAAAGATTCTTTAATTACTTGACGTTATAGACAAAAGTGCAGGAGGTAAGTGGATTCGACTTAAGCCACTTATGAATTTTATTTCCTTTTACCATATACTACTATACTATAAATAATTTTTGGGCTGATATGAAAAAACGATTTTAAGTAATTGTGAAGCCATTAATCAATTTGCATATAAGACAAAAAAAAAAAAAAAAAATTGGCTCTATTAGCTGAAAGGATTTGTCCTCGATCTTCGAAAAAGTATTAAAACTGTTTTTATTTTTAAATGCTTTTCATACCAAAGATAAAAATCTGAAACTGGAATTTGCTGAAATAGATGGCCATAGCTGTTAATATCATCACTGTTAAATCATGTCATTGGCGCCATTTTCTCTTGCTAACTAAGATTTCCGACAGACACAACACACGCAATACAAGTTTCATTAAACAGTGTAATTTATAATAGCGTTAAATATGTCGAGCGTTGTGCCAAAAAGGGGAGCATTCTCGGACGATACAGAAGAAAGTCGTTTTTACATCGTATCAGTGCAAGCGATGAAAAAGGTAAAAATTGCTAGTTCCGAATTGCTATGACAAAACGACGTGTTTGGCGGGACTAAAAGCGAATAGTCCTTTATTAGTTGCTAAAGCCTGCTGAACCTGTTAACAAATATACAGCGCTAGTAATAACAATTAATCGATTTGAATAGTTCGCTGTTCGAAAAAGAGACAAAATATCAGAAAAAGTAACATAAGATCATCTTTTTACATGTCATCCCTCCGTCCATCCATATTGCGAAACCGATATGCGACACCTTGAAAGCACTTCACTGAGAAGTGGAAAAAGTAACATAAGATCATTTTTTACATGTCATCCATATTCCAAAACCGATATGCGACACCTTGAAAGCACTCCACTGGGAAGTGCTAGCCACAGCAGCGTGCTCACTAGTCTTCTGTCCGCCCGACTACTATTTGTTTGCGTCGATGGATCCCGCATTTGCTATGCAAGGCTTTGTTTTCTCTCAAGATGCGAAAAAAATATTCGTGGAAGGAGGCTCGATAAAAGAAGAAGATTTTTTACTTGTCTAAATATATATTACTATTGCTTTTTCGTGTGATTGAATAACAAAAATAGTGCCGATCGATACCTCAAATCAATTATTTTTTAATTTCAATTAAATTAAACAAACAATCAAATCGAAAACCTAGTTTTAACTCTACGGACATCGTGTACCGCCATTTGTCGCTACGTAAACTTGATTTATATTGGAGAGAGTCTTAAGTCTTGTGATTTCATCAAGACAACGCAAATCAAGTTATTTACACGAAGCTCTCTACAAGACGATCTTCATGAAATAGACCGTATAAGAGGCTAATCAAAACGTCCACGGATTACGAAAATTAAAAGAAAATTTTGTTTTTTAAATTACAAAACCGTATTCCTCAGTATATCGTCGCCGTAGCTGTATACATTACTTCTAGCAGTTCCCTACTTAATTCATTCCGTCTCTAAAATGATTTGTAGAACATGCTTCAAAGTACTGATATACATTTTCATTTGAGAAGAAGGAAGCACTTGTCACGGAAAAACTGACTGTAATTGCAGAGAATGAATGTTAGAAGAGCGCAAATCTTATAAATAATAATCGGAAACAATGGACTTAACTTCTTCTCCTACCAATCTTGAGATCAGTGCGCTCAAACAATGCTACAGACGGTAATACATCAAGCAAAAAATACTGAAACGAACGGCAAAATTGTATTTGCTTTTTCAATATAGTCTCGTTCAAGAATTTCGCAATCAATCCAATGCTTCTCATTTTGAACATTTTGATGCCTTTTGTTGCAGAACAATGCTTCAAGGTCATCAAAGTTCAGCTTCAGTACCCGCAATAATTGAAGTCATTTAATCCAACCTTTTTTCGTGGAGTACAATTTGGCGATTTGCAAGTAGATAGTAGTCTCTGTAGGCGAAATCTGGTGTATGCAGTGGTTGGAGGATCTATTCAAACTTCACTTTAGCAAATTTTACCATCAGTAACACTCTAATATTATTGTTCAACTGTGAATCAACGTGTTATCCATATGGCAGATGGGGGAGAAGTCATCTATCTTTGAGAACAATTTAATAATGTTTTTTTTTTTTCGATTCTGGTGTCACCATCTATCGGTCGGTTTCCACTGCCTACAGCATCATGGGCGCCTGCGAGATCTCGGTTGAAAACAGGAAACTACTGCATGTTAATTTCGATAATAAAAAAAAAGTATTGTCTGTTGTGACGAAAAAGTGTAGTCACTAAGCCTCATGTAATTCGCAAACAAACGATCCAAATGGCGAAAAATTTTGAGAATCACTTTTTCAATATTGGCGTTTTCTAAAAGTTTTTTAGAAAGGGAATATCTACGCATAAATACCAGTGGTGGGATGAACAAGACTGTTGTGAAGTTGTTTGCTTGTTTGTTGGATCATCAAACTCCTTGGCCCGCCTTTTGACGAATCCTAACATCACTTTTGCTTTATTAACACAAGACGGAATATGAAGATCAAATTGTAATTTTGAATCCAATACCATTTCTAAATCAAGGAATGACACAACCGTTTCGACCGCGATTTCTCAATGTACTAAATATAAACTACGGGAGCACATTTTGATAGACTTGGCTGTTTACATTTGCTCAAGTATAAAGGCAACAAATTTAGATTGGACCACTTGCTTGCCTCATTCAAATCAGACCGAAGAGTGGCTGTCTTGCTTTTGAGATCAAATGATGAAAGAAATTTAACATCACCTGCGTACATCACAATTTTTCTCTGTATTTCTAGTGGAACAAATGGATTGACGTTGTAGTCAATTGTCGCAGAAGTAAATTCAAGTCTGAAAAATTACGTTTAAAGGGTATTTTATTTATTCAAAAAGTACACGGTTCACCATGTTTCATGGTTAAAACACAATAAACTTACTTGATCTACGTAAATGCTGTAATGTTGGTTAGAAAATGATACTCGAAACAATTTTTGATTTCTTTTTCTCTTTTTATATTTTTGTTTAAAATTTTCAAGCCTAATTATTATCTTAGAATGTGTAACACATGTGTGTTCAACTGACATATCCATCCATCCATCTTAGCAATATCATCCAAAGTCAATTGTTTATCATGCATAGTATGTGCAGAATTATTCATTTGTTCTTCACTAACATTTAGGCGAAGCCTATTGATAATACATACGGTGTCAGATGTCTGTAAGATATTTAATATAATATCCATGCAAATTATATTAATAAAATTACGAATTAATAATTAATTCATTGCCACATCAGGTTAATGGGATAATTAAATATTTATGTCAACAAAGTAATTCTACTTCAGTAAGTCATATAATACCGACCGCACGTAATACGTATGTAATATGTTAATCTAAATACCATCAGAGCAATAATGTACTGGAATCACGGACGGAGTATTGAACTATGGAGTACTCAACTATTTTACTTTATAAGCAACTGATCATGGTTGCTTATATAAAGTTGACATACATGATCTTCAATATCTTTCCTTTGCACGAATCTATGCAATTTGGGTAACTGCTGCTGCTGGTGGTGTTTCAACGCTATCTTTGAGCAGGACTGTTACACAAGGCGATCCCGTCAATTCTACTTACTCAACAATGTGGCTTCTACGTCTACTTATTAACAAGAGATTAAAATCATCGAGAAATAACAATTAAAACGTTTATATTCATCTGTGACCCAGTCCTTGGCATCAATCAAATGCAAATTTTTATTGCCATAATTTATGAATGATTAGGAAAGACAATGACGTCTATATTTTATTATATTCTACTGGGGACATGTCCATTTTCAATACCGGCCTGCATGCAGCACTTGTGAATGCTTACGCCGATTTTGAAACCCATGTCTTCATTTCTTCAAACAAACAGACATATGCGCTTTCCGAAATCTCTCTTTGCGTTTCGAGAACGTTTTCATAAAAGAATGAAGAGTTGTTTCTTTCCAATGTTAGATGAACTTGACCGATTTTTTTGAATTTGTGCACAGGCACTACGCGACGGCGTCCCTAGAATGTATGCAGAAATGGTTATAGGTTTATCTGCTGTAATCTATGACCAATAAGGAAAAAATGCAACTTTTTTGGCTTTTGATTTCTGGAAAGGAGTTTTTAGTAATTCTCAAAATCTCCAAAATCTTCTAGAAAGGTTCATATTGGTCGTCACGTCATCAAGTAATCAATTTGTAATATTTTTATACTCTACGGCCGTACATGATGCAGGGCTACAGTAATATTGTCCGGATGCATAAAAAACACAAAATGGTTGAAACTAGACGCAACGGGTAGGAAGGGTTTTCTTGATTGATTTAAGACTGTCTTTACTAGCTTCACACGGGAAAAAGTAAAATATTTGATATTTTATGACGAAAATAGACGAAGCGTTGTATTGAATTATGGTCGTTCTTCCCCTACTATAATGCTTTCCGTTGTTTTTATCAACACCACAGCACTACAACAATTCATTCACAATTCATTGCTTTAGGAATTCCACTGTTGATGTGGAAAAAAGAAAAGTTCTAGCTGCGATGAATTTAAGAAAATGGAAGCATGAAGGGCTTTCAAAAGATAACGAAACGACTATGGGAGATGGAGGAAATACTTAACAGAGAACCACTGCAATGCCTAATCTTCGTTATTTGGCAAATGGCAAAACGAGATCTAAATTTAAAAACTTATGTTTCAGTATTTGTCGCCGAGTTCTCTTGTCAGAAACCGAACCCGGGCCTTTTGAGAGAAGGCCAGACATTCTAACCATTGGACCACACAAGATGGTTAATTGTTTGAAAGAAGTTTCGCTACAGTGATTTTAAAATAGAATAGTGATCAAAAATTAAATTTTTTTATGCTCAAAAAAGATTGCTGCTCTCAGCTCATCTTGTACTACAGGCAGGTCTACTGCGACCAATATGGTCGTTTGTGTTTAAGGAGCCACTAAACAACTAGCTATGTTTTTGGGGTATAAAGACCGTTTACCACAAACATTGCGTGGATGGACAGACGGGCACTCTTAAATCTGTTCAGGATCTCTGAAGCGTTTCTTGTAGGTGTTGCAAATTTTTTAAAGAAATAAACAAACTTCTGTCTTTCGGTGATGGGTATAAAAGAAAATATTACAACTTGGTCGAAAACGCCATTCTGTGGAATTGAGCGTCTCTGGAAGAAAGTTTTACCAACAACAATAAGCGAAATGTTAGATGGCCATCAAGAGAATCCATTCATTGCCACAAACTGCAGAAATTAATTGGCTCTAGCATGTACTTGTAACAAGACATCGCAATATGTCACACACACTTAATGAAAAGACAAATTTTTTGAAAAGAGAATTGATTGAATGACATTTTTAATACGTTCCCTGCCTAAACTATGCTAAAATCTAACTCCGTCCATCAATTGTCAACACATCCTTAACATGTATGTATTCATCGATATCACAATTATTACGCATTAGAGAAAAAAGTCGGCCTATTTCCATAAATTGAAGCAAATCTTTGATTTTACAGTGGCAAGCTGCACATGAGTCGATGCCATTTCTGCGGTAAGTGCACCGCCTTCGGCACACGCTGATAAATTGAATAATTTTTAATAAAGACCTTTTCTATGTATTTATGAGCGAAAATAAGTATTTCTCGTAATTGTATAAATAGTCAAACAACGTGCTTCATATGAAAAGAGAAAAGTTGATTTCATATTAAATAAAAATAAAGTGCGCAAGAAACATCTGAATTAAAAAGTGTTTGTTATAATTTACTTGCATTTTCATATAGCGAAAAGCAGATGCATTTCAATTACTTTGTAGTGTTTCGCGCGAACACTAAGATGTTTCACATCTTTTTCAAAAGATTGTTTGCGTCCTTAACTTTCCCTTATAATAAAAGGCTCTGATCATTTTTCAATTTTTATTTTCTTAAAATAGTTCTAATATTTAATCCCTACAACTCTTATATTACATTAAATTGATATTACGAAGCAAAGACCTGATTAACAATTGAAATATTCAGTGATCATTGATTGCCACGCTCGAAAAGCTTTGTAACCGTCATGACACGGCATACATTAGCGATTTTTAACGTGTACTGAAAACGGTACACTTGCGCATTTTGGGACACTTTAAAGGAAACCGCTAAGTATGACGTCGTGGATGTTTATGGATTCAACAGCTAATTTCCCTTCCTTATATATTGCATTTTAAAGCCTTATCAACTTGATATTCTGTGTTTTCAAAATAATCGTTTGTGCTTGATAGTTCGCACTTTATTCCATCTCCCTATTTTGCTAAATTTGCCTTTGTGCTTATAACGGCTAGGATGTATACTCTCTTGAGCAAAACGAGATTTCGTCGTCTACTCTTGAAACTGGTTTCATGTGTTCAAATCCATACATTCATTTATTAATTTCCCACCCGAAATAAATACACTTTTGTATAAACAAAACGAAAAGAAAACCACTTAAAAATCAATTTAGTTCGTTTCGTAAATTTGCATTGATGTCTTCTACTATTCGCACTTGCTTGACACGAGAGCAAACGAAAGTTAAGAAGGGACTAAAATCAGAATGAATGCGAGAAGAAGTGTTGCATACTATAATGCAGTAAACAGTAAACAATCATTTGCTCAGAGACTGCTGGGAACCGAAACAAGCACAAAATGAATTGAGTGATTGTGTGACAGCACTAACGTCAATTTGTTATTATTGAGAGTAATCGCGCGAAAATTGCTAAAGTAAAGAAATCACCATTTATTATAAAAAAGAAAAAGAAAAGAGAAGAGGAGGAGACATTTGTGAATGCGTTAATAATATCTGATTACGAATAGTAATTTAAAAAATTAATTTTAAATGCAAAGAATAAAGTGAGTTCTCTTAAAACCTTTCGAAATATTAAATTAATAAAATTAAAAAAAAGGGCAACAAATAGATAGGAAGGTAATAACTCATCCTTTTTAAGACACTGGAAACCCTAGACATACGCATCCTCCAGTCCACAAACACTTCAGAGATGTTATAAATCAATGACACCGGAATTAATTAAAATGAAATGCTTGCTGCGCGTTCCGCTGGGTACGTTACAGTGAAACCTTAGTAGCGATATCAAATTTATTTTGCCGAAATTGCATTCCGTGCACTCTCTCACCCACCTATCCTTACGACTCAGTCACTCGTTCACGTCTCTGGCCACTGCGTCTGTTGCAGCTGCTGCAGCGTTGTTATAAATTTGCGACAGCATTTTCATCTGCGTTGATGTGAGTGCTGGCAGCGCTTGGTGGTGGTGGTTTTAATACTATTCTTGTCGTTATTGTCATCCTATATCGTTTGCTTTTTCATTATAGTATTTTCTTAAATTTTTTTCCCGCTTTTTTTTTTTTTTTCCTTTTCTTGTCTCCTGGTGTGACATGAATAATGATACTGCAGACCAATTTTCAGTACATTTTTTGCCCTTATTGCCATGTTTTCTTTTTTTTCCGTTTTTTTTTTTTTTTTATTTCTTCTTATTTTGTCTGATGTCAAGAGTCAAAGAGAACGAATAAGCTTCTTATAGTCACAAAAGTTATTGAAACAACATTGATACTTTGTGAAAATGTTCTTAAGGAAACGTATAGATGGTTGGTTGCTATAGCGCTTAAACTGAAGCAAAGAATCGGAAAAAAAATTGTATAAATATTTTAAAGAACAAGTTTTATAGAACATTTCAACATAGTTGTTGCTACCTTCTAATAATGCAAACGTATTTGATTCTGTTCATAAAATGAGAGAATTTAATGCTGTCCATTGAACATGTCGCCAGATAGTGCGCTGGAGACCACTCTGCCGTACACATCATATATCCGTTAGATATTTATGACATCACATATTCCTTTAAAAACACATATGTCCTGATTTTTCTTCTTGTTTGTGATATCTATGCAGCTATCTTTGCTGTAGCTATCTTCCTGTCAATCATCTCTTTATTAACAACGAATATCAATAATTCAAACTTGCGACGAATGATTCATTTCCAGGATTCCGCTGTCGCTTCGATTTGAAAAAAATTTCTTTAGCTGATCATCGAATAATTAATTATTTCGCAAAATGCAGCGACTAACAAGCCATTATCGCCGGTTTGAATCTTCGAGATTATTTGAAAAATGTTCAGAAGGTTCAGAGTCATAGCAATAGTGTATAATAACGTGTGCTATCAACTCATAAATTCTTTCATTCAACCAAATATTTTTCACTTTTTTTAACAAACCTTAGTTACTGCGTTCGCAGAGCTCTTAGTAAATATCTTTGCTTAAATTCGAATCCATCTTCACAGCCTTCATATGTGTATGTAAGTTTTTGTTTTGCGAAACCTGCTGGGCATCCATTCCGTTTTTAACAATTATTAAGAAACATTGGTGGAAATTATGCCAACGCATAGACGGACAGACATGCTTAGATTGATTTCGAAGTCTAATACCACTCGAGAACATATCGTTAGTTGTCAGCTAAAACTCATTAACTACATAGATATTCATTAACACTTAATGAATCTTATTTGCCAACCGATGACAAATATATTATTGAGTCTCCGAGTTATGATTTTTGATCTTGCAAACGTTTTCACAAAATGAATGAATACGTCCATCCTTCCATAATTGGTCTGAGAAAAAACAAAAAAAAAACAAGTGAATATACGAGTTTTACGACCCTATATGTTCACAAACATTTTAAAATCGTCCATCTATAGGAACTATAGTGAAAGCCTTTCATTCTACTTAGCTATTACGGGCTGCCCATTAGACTTATTTAACCAACTTTTTGACCTTGCTGCAATATCCGGGGCTAAACATTTCAAGTAAAGGTGCCACATAGGTGCAATGAAGCGTACAAGACAAAGAAAATAAATATCACTTTTGCTGACTAGGCGCAGAAGAAGTAATCGATTTATTAAGAATATATATCATATATATTGCGTGCATGGTTCTACTTCTCTCAGGCATTTAAATAATATATTATTTGCTCGTACTACGGACATAAGTGCAAATTATAGTCGCATGTATACAGAAATATTACATAAATGAAAAGCGGTAGAAGTCCACACGTTCAAGCTGTTATTGCGATTTTTAATCTAAAGTTTATGCACGATCTATGGTGAATCTTTGTTATCAAGTAGCACAAGTTAATATATTACACAACGTTCACCGATTGGAACTGTTTCTACCTACGGTGAGCT
Organism: Glossina morsitans morsitans; assembly: GCA_001077435.1. NCBI lineage: Eukaryota > Metazoa > Arthropoda > Insecta > Diptera > Glossinidae > Glossina > Glossina morsitans. The sequence continues at coordinate 57,105 of CCAG010023188.1, forward strand.
TTTAGCTGACGCTAGGAAATATTTTTGCGAGACTACAAATCTATATCTGTCACAAGTGACAAGTTGCAGTCTTTGCTCCATTTGAAAGCAGATGATGTTATGAAAAATTGTTTTTGTTTTTATTGGTAGTGTTTTAATGAATTCATTATACTTATGTGCAATTTCAAAAATTTTGTTAATAAAAAATTTCCTTTCGTGTTTTTCTTTTTTTTCATTTTAGGTAAATATCTACTTGTTGTTGCTTGAATTTCATCAATCACTTACCCAACTGGAAAAGTGCATTAAGCTCGAGACAAATCGTTCGAGACCGATCATTACAGCTAAAAATATAGAATTTAATTTTCGTGCTGCAAAATCTCGGGTAAATGCTAACAATTCATATGAAAGGAAATGTGTTAAAGAGTGAATCATTCGCATATCGTCCTGCTTAAGGATAAAGCGTTTGCTTGCTATGTTCACATCTGGATACTCTTGGCTTTATTGATTGAATTGAATGATTTAATTAGAGGGCAATCAAAACTCCAATGGAAGAAATGGGATAAAGAGCTTGCAAGCAGATTAGGTAGATGCGTCGTACGTAGTAATTAAACGTCACGTGAAGTGTCTTGCACTTGTTAAGAAAGATCTATGAATTTTAAAAGAAAGTTACTTGACAAACCGGAATTACTGGGTAAGCGTAAGCGATCTACCAAACTAAATATATTTTGTTAACGATAAAATTGATCGAGTTGGTGAATGAGAATTGACTGCAATTCTCAATTAATCGTTTTCGAGCATAAAAATTGAAAGCTTCAGTAACTTGCGCGATTCACTTTTAGTTTGGACTGAGTTTTCTGACAGAAGATCATCGCCCAAATTCCTATATATATGATCGATGATGATGATGATTTATTACTTTACTACAGTACTACTTATGGTAAGGGTATATTAAGTTTGTGCAGATGTATATCACTGCCAAAAGAACTTGAGATAGATCCACGTCCTCCCCCATCTATAGATTCAGAATCATTCTTCTGAATCGATGTAAGCATGTCCGTATGATGCCTGCGCAAATATTTTTGTGTTTAAATTACAGATCATCACTTTTAGATGTCTTGATGAACTTTTGTATACTAACATGCTTGTGTACGTTCGACTTGAAAGAAAGAAAAGACAACTGCCAAAAGATTATTCCAAAGGTGGACAGTGCGGTTAATGAACGACAAGTCGCGGTAATGTGTCATGCGGTATTTAGGCACCTTCAGGATGAATTGAGGCGAATGTTGACAAAGTCGATTAGTTCTGTTAAAGGACTTGATTAGTGGAAAAGATTCTTTTATCTATCTAGAGCACTTGTCATGCATATACATATACGTATACATATAACCACAACACAGCCCACATCTGTCCATCTGAGCCCACATCTGTCCATCTGCCCATTCATGCGTGTCAACTCTGCTACATTCTAATAATCTAACGTGCATGCAAATAAAGAGATGTACTTAAGACCTTCTTTATTATAATATTACAGCACAGGCCTTAAGAAATGAAGCGTTTCTTAAGAATTTCTAGCAAATGATAAGTGGGCTGTTTTCAGTTGGTTTCATTGCATTCTGCGAGGCGTTACATATTTGCAGCAAACCTAGTCCGCTTTTCGTGCTTTTTGTCCTCCTTAAGTTTAATCTCTGACGTCCAACTAAGATTTCTATACATATTGATTTAAAAAAAATTTTTTTTAAAAAAAGGACCGTAATTTGAGACGATATTTTAGGGCGTAACGGTAAGCTTATCAGCAATGTCATTCTAGCTAATAAAACGCATCATCCATAAAAGATTCCTGGTAGGCCTTCGGTCCACTCCCAATACACTAATATAGGAGGTTTTCAGGGAAAGAGAAAATATTGAATTAAATGCATAGTTGTTGGAAGGAGGAAAATTAAAAATATAAAAATATAACAAAATTTCATGGCGTACGTCATGGCGTGAACAGTAAATACGCATTAAAGTCAAATCAATAATGCCTATGCCTATTATTGAATGAATGAATGAATGAATATGTATTGTATAATATGATATAAATAATCGCTTATCATTACATATTTACTAATTGTAAAGGTTTCAACAATAGAATAAGTAAATAAACAGGCAAACAAATAAATAGGCGAACAAACAAAGAACAGCACAGCAGAAGCCGGAAGAACCTATCACACTAATTATGCAACATTACAAATTGTGAGAATAACAATCAGAAGAGCACTATATATATATATATATATATATATATGTATGTATATATATATGGGACCAGGAAGGCTCGACGAAGAGAAAGGAAAAGAAGGAAAGGAAAACATTTGTGCTATAAAAACATTTATGTTTTACAATGTTTTTCAAAGTTTTCATATATAGGTACGCATACAATTGCACAAAAAATTATGCATGACTTCCTAGGTAGATAGATAAGTATGTGTGTGCGCATATATATATATATATATATGTATATGTACATATATATATATATTGTTAAAAGTTGTGTTACGAGCAAGAAGAAAGTTTTGGTGGCAGTGATGACAACGATGCGACGAGTGCTTTAATGATACCAACAGATGTGCGATATTTTGTGTTAAAAACTAAACATGAACAAATGCCAAACGGAAGCTTTAAATGAAGCGGTTGAATGAACCACAGAATCTCTTGTTTCAGGAACGTAAACATGAAAAACAACAACAACAACAACAACAACAACAACAACAACAACAACAATAAAAAACACATAAAAATAACAAACGGAAGGGGGAATGAGAAAAAATGAAGTCTAAAAATTTTTAAAAACAAAACAAAAAAAATCTACAATTAAAACTTTTTCTATATATTCTTATACATGTAACTGTATAGTTTACGCAGCAGGCATCCATCTAACTATAAAGGTTTGCCGGACTGTTACGGCTTTTCTCTCAGTTCTCGTTATTTTTTGTATTAGTAAGTCGAAGTTGAGAATAAAAATTATGTTTGGAACGAGAAATTATTTAAGGAAAAAGTTAAACTGATGACTTTGTTTGGTCGGTTCTACTGAATATATTCAACTTTTTTTTTTTTTTTTTTTTTTGTTTTTTGTTTTTCGTACAACCCATACAGCGGAAGTTATTTGTTGATGTCATCAACGTTTTAACCAAAAGAAATGGGTGAAGGATGCAAGACAGGGCTGTATATGTATATCGGAGAGCACGAAAGGAGTGTATGGATAGCCGAGATAGATAAATAGATAGAGAGAGAGAGAGAGAGAGAGAGAGAGAGAAGAGAGAGAGAGATAGTGGGATAGTAAGAGTGAGAAAAGACGAACGGACGTGAATTAGTGTTTTGTAAATTGAAAGTGGGTGTGCAAGTGCGGAATCTTGTGAAAAATAACGCCTTTCTCTTTAGCTAATTGGCTAATTAGTGAAAATTGCACTTTAAAGGTTTTTTATTTTTCTTTTTTGCTTTTTTTTATTAATTTTTTTCTTTCAACTAAAATTCTAAACATAAAAGCAAAACACCGCCCGACCGACGAACTGACTTTACATGTAATTCAAATTAATATACGGAAATTACAAAGCAACCTTTTTTTGTTTTTTTTTTTTTTTACCCGAAAAGTGCGCTGTACACACACAGAGAAAAGCAATTTCTCTTTGATTAGTAAGCCTCACGAATACTACTAATTGCAAAAATTTAATTTAAATTTTCACACACAACAACTTTGAAACTTAATTAAATGAAAAATTATTTGAACTAATTATGTAATCACGAGAATGTGCACATATATGCATGTATGCAAGCCAGTGTGTCCACATATATATATATATTAACGCATACATTTGCATACATCATTTTGCTTTTTGTTTTGTTGCTGCTGCATTGCATTGCATGATGATGCATTTTTGATTTTTTCTCATTCAACCATGAATTTCCCTCACAAAGAGCTTTATACGCTTCACTTACATTTAATTCACAAATCATTCTCCGCTCTTTCACTGAATACCATTTATTTATTCTTTGCTTGGCATTTTTCCTCTTCGTTATGTACATTTTCGTTGATTGGATTTTTTTTTTATTTTTTATTTTTTTTTTTAAATAATGCTCTCTTTATTTTTTGTGTTTTGTGAATCAAAGGTTCTTGTATTCGATTACAATTCAACGCTTTTCAATTGAAACTTCAAATCAATATTTTAACTTAATTTCCGAATTACTTACTATTTCGCTGCTTACAGCTTATAGCTTACAGCTCTTTCTACGTACGTGGCGTAAAGTGGTGTTCCAAACTGATTTTGCCGTTCAATTTTTGATAAAAAAAAAAAAAAGCAAAGAAATGAGCATTACGTGTGATATTAAGTATCCATAAATCCATCCCACCTTAAGTGGGCTATAAAGCATACTTTCAGCAAAAAAAGGCAAAAATTCTTTTTATTCATTTATTTCTATTTTCTTTTCGGGTTATAGGAGCCTTATTGTGACACTTATCGTTAACAATTTTATACGTAAGGTAACGGCAAAGGAAAGAGAAATCACATGATTTGATGAAATCATTCATTTCATTCGACTGCTTGATTATATGAAAATTTTGCGTTAATTCTTCTCTTAATAACTGCGTGGAATGCGTTGACGTTGCTTCATGTGAAAATGTTAAAAGCCTATCTTGTATGATATAAATGATGAGCTGTAAAATAAGTTTTAAACTCAAATTATTCATTATTATCATTATCGTTAATTTATAAAATAAAATATAAATTCGTTTTGGAATATCTTCTAAGGCGTAGACATCCGTTTGCATTAAATAATTACTACTCGTTAGAGTTTTTAAATAAATTCGCTTCTTGCAATGCTTAACTCGTAACTATTTTAGTAAATCGGGAAACAAATAAATGCTTTTGTTGTGTTTGGCATTCATTCAAATTAATTTCTATCTGCGCTGTGTATCTTTGTTTACGTGTAAAAATGTTTACCGAAACAGCCTTTTGTATAAGCTGGCTAGTGGTTATGGATTTATTTATGTTTATATGTTGGCCGCTGACTGGGTTTTAGTTCAACATTGGTTTTGTTTAACTAACTATCTCGAATAGCGCACGCAATGACTGAAACTTTGTTGTTGCATACATCTTTTCCAATCATACCTGATGCGTTCATTAATTGTATCGTTTCGTTTGCCACATCTACAAATAATTTTCGGAATTATTTAACTAATCTACCAGTCTGTGCCAGTTGTGTGTTACGTACGCCGTGAATATAAGGGATTAACGCGTTACAAGAACATTCGAAGCTTATCCTACGATAAACAAAAAAATTTAGAATATCACGATACCTAGTCTTCATCAAATCATGTGAATGAACCGCGTTGGTTAGTTCATTATTATTGCGTTCGCTCGAATTTGCCATTGCTTTTGACATTTGACATGATTTTTCCCTTGTTCGATAATATGGTATACATTTGCACGTATAATCAATTCGAGAGATTTTATTTATGCAGTAATTACGGAGTAATTAATTTAAGAACAACAAAATTGATTCATTTAATTATTTTCTCATATATTCGATGATTTGATTTATTGTCAATAAATCCCGTAGATTGATTAAAAGTTTCCATTTTGCAAAAACAAGTGGACGTCACTTTAATTTTCCTCGAGAAAGAGGAAGATCATTTTTCAGTTAATAAATTTTTTTATGTGCAAAAAGTGAAAATTTCGATTTTTTTCTGAAAGACGCCTTTAATTATAATCTTTTACGATTTGATTCATACATCTATATAGCATTCATCTCCACTTCTCGAATAAAGGCCAAAGTATCGAACCATATGAGAAGAACATAGGAGAGCATATGAAGTGATTAATTTAGTCAACTCATTGCAGATAATCGTACGTTTGCATGTATTTGGATGATGAATGAAGAAATCACTATAAATCACGACAATGGATGACCAGCTTTAACATGCTTAATTCACGCCGTATGCGAACTCGTTTATTTTTGCTTAAATGCGGTTTTCGGTTTTCATGACATGATAGGAATTATGTTAAACGTGTGGCTTTTCAATAGCAACCAATATAAAGCCGAAAGCGAATCCTGCACTTGTAATCATAATGAAACCAGAAGAAATATCTGCAATATAATCCGATATCGTGTTTTAAAAGTAAATAAGGGATAAATGGTGTAAGCAACAGAATTAAATGTGTATGGATTATTGTGTGGTTTTTAGGAGTCGATCACCTCTTCGATCGGACTGGGTCTTTACGGATCCCGGCGAGTCGAAAGATTTTAAACTTAGCATCTTAATTATTACGAAAGCCTACCTTTACACTTTAAATAGGATAAGGCTACACTAATGGCTAGATCCGCACAATCTCGGATTAACAACTAAGGTGTTGAAAGAACCATATGCGGCCCAATCGTTCACAAAAATGTAAAAAGAAGTAAAAAAATTACACAAAATATTAGACTCATGATGTGTATTATAGGGCTTACCTATCCCACAAAGGTCTAATAGCTCTTGAGCTAAGGTGCAGGGACTCCTATCAAGGACACTAATTGCATACCTACTTAAGTGAAGGCATTTTCTAAAGTCAGAGTCACCCTTAGTCAACTTAATTTTTTAAGTCCGGGAACGAAGCCATCCGCACAATATATTTTTCAATTTTCAGAAGGCCACAAGCGCCGACCCGATCGATATTCTATGAGTAGGAATTGCACATATAAACTAAATTTAAAATCTGGATGATGTTCCTCAATCAAAACGTCCCCTATGCATTCATACTCTGTTGTACCTTTCACGCTAATATTTCAACGGGACTACCATGAAACATAAACACAATCATTCTAAAGTACGATACACTCGCTACAATACAAACTCTCTATATCTTGATAATTTATTCAGTCAAACCGCTCTTGATTTTATAGGCTGCATTGACATACTAACCATCTAAATGCAAGGGAATCGCCCGCCTTCCGTAACAACTATATGGTAGCAGGGTTGCCCTCTAGCAAGTCGGAACTTTACCCTGCCGTTGGGCAGTCGTAATCGTATATAGCACGAACACCATGTTTATGCAGAGTCGAGTCAGATCTAACAAACAAAAGTGTAATTTACCTCTAAGACGCGCACGAGTAGCAATCCTTCTAGCGATTAATTGCGGACCGTGATATTGAAGAATCGCCAATTAATTGCATTTCATCTCGCTAAGCCTGTAGGCCTCTAAGTTGAATCGGCAGAGGAGATTTCCACATGTAACTTAAAACAACTTTGAAGTGCTTTCACCAAATGTTTCATTAAAACGCCTTTAAAATCGAAACCTCCATCGAAACACGGTAACATTCGCAATTTTTACAACGAAATGAAACAAAGCTTATCCGTTGATTTCAACTGATAGAGATTTGAGATTTGGACCTACTATTACCATCTTAAATTGCGGCAACGAATCGTCTTAACAGCTGGTGATGCAAATATTTTACTACGCAAAAAATCGCTTGGTTTCGCAAGAAAAGTATTTATGCAAACGATTACTTGGATTGCGAAAATACTAAACAAAAAGATTCGATTTACTAAAGGAAAGACAGTTCTTTTTTTGATGTATCAAGCATGAAAAAGGATACAACGGGAGTCAATAAAGTATTTGTTGTGTATCCTGGATTACGATTGCTTTGATTTTCTTTCATTCTCAAAAGTGTTAAGGGAACTCCAACATTGCAAGAGTCCTTTATTTCACCACGCAATCTTAGTAATTGTGGATAGGGATAGCGCATATTGTTGGCAAATCCGCTTAGAAGCATTTATTATATCTAGAGGAAAATATACTGAAGAATGATTGTAATAGGAGTGCAAATAAGTTTCCGTAATGTGCGTGCGCCGTGTATTTTGGTTTGTTCCAAACGAAACCAACTAGGAAGGTATCAACAAAAATTGATCTAGATGCGACAAAAAATGGGCCTGATGAAGATGAAAGTCGTGATATCGTGAGTTTTCATTGCGGAGAAATTCGATGAAATTCGTTCAGAAATGTTTGCAGTTCTAACCTGGGATATCCTACCCCCGTTATTAGCAGACTACTACTCTTACCGATTATCACTTGTTCCGGTCGATGACACATGATTTGTCTGAGAAGTGTTGTACGTCATCTAAAGATACCAAAAATTTGGACAACTCATGGATAGCCGGAAAAGATGCAGAGTTCTGTCAACGTCGTATTCGAACGCTGTTAGAAAATGGGAAAAAGTAGTGGCCAGCGGTAGTCGCTACAGTAAATAAAGCGTAATGTACCGCTTTTTCATGATGAACTCCTAATTTTTGATAGGAAACGAAAATAATTTGGGTGTACTCCCGATATTTGGACGCATGAATTCGAGAGGCGTTTCTGTTAAATTACGCAATCCTCTAACAAGAGAAAAATACAATGTTTTTTTGTCGCAAAATTGGGCTCTGAAGACAATAAGATGCGCATTAGTGACATTTGCTGAATAAAGACAAAGGGAATTTTATCCTTTAGTTTGTCACGCTCTGAACTTTATCAATTGCAACTATCCCACCGTCAGGGTCTCTCTTTTCTTTCGGCATCTTTCATCGTTTTACCGTTTCAAAGAAGATGCGGAACAAATAAATGTAGCGCTGTTTGAAGAGTCCATCCGTCTCATCGTCTTACTAATAAACCTAATTGATGCGCTATATAACGTCAGCATGTTGAAATCTTATGCGGAATGTAAATGCATAAACAAAAATTGACTACTTGTTGCTTGAGCATTTTCAGCTTCTCATTTCATTGGGCGATGGCACTTCGTAACAGTGAGAAACAGCCTAATCTCCTTAGCCGGGTAAGTTTTAAACAATTTAAAACAAATGCAAGTCGTTACATTGACATTTCAAAAAGACTATGGGAGTTGCCCAACGGATGGCGAAAGCATTGAAATTATTGAAACACAAGTTGAGCTTGTGGCGCCAATTGATGCGTTTCGATATTTAAAGCGCATATAATCTTGAGCAGGGTAAACAAACGTTGAGCATTGGTTATAAAGCTGAATATCCGTAATGGTCCTCTTTGAGCGAAGAAAAGGATGCAAGCTTCGCCTATTGTGCTTTGGGTCTCATACTACACGATTTGGAAAAGCCACCAACAACAAACGAAGAATTTGAATCCAAAAACGGGCGATTTTTCGACGTAATGACGTTTAGCCTTCGAAAACTTTAGCAGCGCTAAAGAAGATTGTGCTACCATCCACTTTGCGTTTAGAAGAGTAACAACCAGTTCAATTGCTGATTCGTTACCTGCCCTAACAAGACTTTGATTTTTGTAACGACACCACACAATTGCACGCGTGCATAGATAGCCTCAAAAAATCAACGTTGCACCCTTTCAGTACGAAAGACATATTCTGTTAAAAAAGTGAGAGAAATGTGCAGTTACTGACGGACAATAATACTATAAATGCATATCTTTCTCTTAAAAAAAAAAAAACAAAAATAGAAAGAAAGTATTTCGTGTCGCAGAACAGGCCATTGAAGCCAATTGCCTTATGTGATCTATTGACTATCTATACTAATAATTACATACTTCATTCTAAGAACCATATACGGTTCAGTTAATTGCGTTCCTTTAAAGGCTTAACCAAGCCAAGCAATCAAGCCACAACTACAACGACCACTACTCTACTACAATTTATTTAATATGAAATCCTTAAAACATTTCATTTTTAAGATCTTGAACTTGAATTTGACATATCCCATAATTTGACTCGATAAATCATTTACTATATAATCAGCAAAATTGCTAAACATTCGCAGGTGTGCTCGACTAATAAAATATTAATAGAGAGAGTTTAGATGATCGCCATGATAACCGTACATAATATGGTTAAAAATTTAATCAAGTTTAATGCAACAACGTATCCAGAAGGCGGATGATTATAAATAAGATAAGAATATCGAAGAAAAGGTAGAAAAAAAAAAAAAAAAAAAAAAAAAAAGAAGAATTGTAGAAACCAAGAGTACTCGGAATTCAAAACAATAGCGTATAACAGCAAGAGTAAGAACAAAAACAAAAACATTTACAATAATAATAATAATAATAATAATAATAATAAAAAAGTTCCTGGCAACATACTCAACACAAATTGTATAGGAAATAACATCTCATCTGCCAACATTTTCACACACATAAATGCAAACACATATGAATAAAAAAAGAAGAGAACAGGGGAGAGAAGCGAAGAGAAGAGAAGAAACGGAAAATTGTATTAAGTGCAAAATTTAGAGGAAAGACGAAGCATGTGTGCCCGTAAACTAAAGTTTTAAATTGTAAAAACTAAAAATAAAAAAAAAATAAAAAAAAAGAAGGTTTTTGTGCATGAATGCATGCATGTGTATGTGCCTGGGCATTGATGGAGAATGATGTGGCAAAAAGCAATAAAAAATTGGAAACACTCAGTTCTTACTTGTGAGTAGCTTAACAAAGGAAAAGTAAATTTGATTTGATTATTTTCATACCGCATTCACTCACACTTGCTCATACAGCACGCACGAATATGTATTGTATATACATATATATATATAATATATATATATGTATATCTAGAAGTGTGTGTTGTTTATCAACGTCATGAATACGTTATGGTTTCTTTTTTGCTTCCTTTGCAAAAGTTGAAGTAAAGTTATAAACAATTTTAAAGGTTTCATTATAATTGAAACCGCAAACGTACTCTCTCCGTCTACGTATACATGCATACGTTTATAATTATGTAACAAAATGAAAAGTTTTAGTTTAATAGTGTTTCACATATACATAATACATATATATGTATATACATAATATATATTATGTATGTATGAGAGAGCATTTAATAAAATGCGATTTAAAACTATAAGAATCTTCTATTTTATGCTGGCTGGTTGGTTGGCTGGCTGCGGTTGGTTTACAATTGCAAACATTTAATATGAGAGCCCGTGTCCTAGTTGTCAAAGTAAAGAAAATTTAATTAAAACCCAAAAGATTACCTGACTTGCCATCGTGGACATATAACACAATTTAATTAATTTTTTTTTTTTTTTTATTGCAATTTTTTCGTTTTTTGTTGAATTTGTTTTTTTTTTTTTTTTTTTTTTTTAAAAATATATATTAATTAAAAGCACTTGTCACACTAAAAAGCAGAAAAATCGCTATATAAATGTTCACATATGTGTTAGCTTTTGTGGCGTATACTCGTAAACGTCAAAGCAATGGCACCTTTAGAAATGTATATACATAAGTATGTACGTATATACATATTTATATATATATATATATACATATATGTGCCTAACTGGCACACAAAAGATATCATTTGAAAAATAATCCTTCTTTTCACAAAATTATACAAAATTCATATATGATATGTATACATATATACATATGGACGTAAGTGTATGTGTGTATGTGTGTGTGTGTGTGTGTGTGTGTGTGTGTGTGTGTGTGTGTGTGTGGCTGTGTATGCATGTGCGTGCATTTGTTTGTGTTGAGTCCACATTTTATCTTTTTATTTCATAAAATGTCTTTAGTATATCTATAGGCTACAAAAGCGGAGCCATACACAGACAATGGCATCATCATTGCACATTAAATACATAACGTTTCTTTTTTACATACAGATTTGATTTTGTAAAGGAAGCAGTAGCAAGAACAGCAGCAATAGCAGCAGTAGCATCATATCCTTAGTTTTCTTTAGTATTTTGTTATTCTTTGGTTTTTTGTTTATGTTATCCGTAAATTTATGCAGTGTTTTATGCCTTATATCCCCTGCGGCTTAGTCTGTGTATAGAATGTAAGTACAAGAGAGATACTAAGTGTGAGTGCGAGTGTGAGTGCGAATGCGAATGCGAGTATGAGTGAGTAAGTGAGTGAGCGAGTGAGTGAGCGAGTAAGTGAGTGAGTGAGTGAGTGAGTGAGTGTGCACTATTATGCCTGAAGCACTTTTATGACAAGTACTGTTCTTATTTGCTTGAATAACGAAACAGAACAATCACACACAGAAACGCGCGCATACGCGCCCATACACAGATTTTTTCCACCCTCTGACATCAACAAGCAGAAGCATATGCGTATATGTGTGTCCCTGTATAGTTTTATTTACTTAAAATTTAGTGTTTGCCTACACTAACACACATACATACACACAGTATGTGTGAAATAAACTGCATAAATGCATGCTTGAGTAAATTCAAAAATTGTATGTTTGTTGCTATTTTTATTTCAAGAAGCACACTTTTCGGCGTGTATGTTTGCAAACGCATACACACAACATACACACACATATATGCATATATTCAGTGCATACTTGCCAGGCAACCCAACCAGCCAAATGAATAACATTTTGCTTATGATATATGAAATAAAAGAGAGAAGAGAGCAATGCGTTTGAGTTGTTATTAAAATAATGACGACAAGGCAAAGTTAAATGATAAGAGCTTTACATTTTTTATTTCTCTTACTTTGTTTGTTTATTTAAATAAAAAATATATACGTTCGTAAAGAAAAATACATTTTGTGTTAATTATACTCTGTTGATTTTATTTGACTTCTTTAAAATGAAAAGCATCTAAAGAAAAAAACAAAAAAAAAAAAAAAGGCAACTTATTTTATATGCAAACTTTACGAGAAAACGTAATAAAATTAATTTGTAATGAATTCAGCCTTATGATGACCATCAATATGCTTACATATATTCAAGCTTAGCAAAAGCGATATAATAATTCTGAACGTCACCGTATTACACGCTTAGGGGACATTCCCCAAGTGATTGATCATATCAAAAAGAGAAAGATGGTTTACTCCAACAATAGGAAAAAAATGTAGTTTCAAACTTATTGCGTTTTTAAAACTTGAAAAAAGTATTTATCAGAAAATCTACGATATTACAAAACCTATCCAGCTAAGGCTTGGTACAAAGATCTTATGAATCCATTTGCATGAATGTAAACTACGAACTTGCAAAAGACAAATTTCAACTTAACGAAATACGTAACATGATTATGTAATGGTTTGAAATGGTTTGCTTAAGAAACAAGCTCCCAGGTTCATATACATTTCTTAATTAAAAATTCGAAATATTCTATAGATCGTCATCATCACCATCATCTTCTAACTTTGTAGTTCATTTTAATTTAACACGCGCAGTAACTGGCACAGTTCATTGCCATTTTCTATCTCAATAGTGACTTTCACTTAAGACGATCTCCTAACTAGACAGTGTCAATTTTCTCACAAAAGTAAACTGCGCGTAACAAAACTAAAATTTAACAAACCAGTTTTGAAATAAATAAATAAATAAATATACATCTGTGTTAGTATGTAGATACATTAGCCGGTAGAGTAATACTTTCACATTTCCGATCAGCCAGATTGTAAGCAGCTTAGAAGTAAGTCATCATCGTTCTCCAATAAACTAATAAATGTTTGTCAACTTTTTATTTATTATTATTATTTATTATTTTCAATAAGATCCAGTTTTTGCGGTATGCGATTCGCCTTTTCTTCCTGCACGCGCGCACAGCTAACAGCGCATGACGCATGCGCTACGTCTGCTCTGGCAGCTCTCCCTAATAATTACATATTTAACTTTGGCCCTTCCTTTTGGAATTTTTTTTTTTTTTTTGTGACAAACAGTCGCTTTAGACGTTCAAGTAAAAAAAAAAAAAAATATTGACCTCCATAAGTCCTGATGACAATTAAAAGCGTCGGGAATGCAACGCAGGAAGAATTAAGTTGAAAGAGCAAACGATGAATCTTTAGATTGCTCTTCCCCCTCCCTCCGACCGGTTATTCTCAGAACATTTTTCAACTCGTTCTCAATGTCTATCAGTCTTGCAGTCCAGCAGCATGGCAATGATTGATTCGTACTTTCATTCAATAATAGCTATCAAAGTGCGAATCCTTAATATAATTAGTTGAGAGAATTTCCCAGGGCCTTGCTGCATACGGTTTCTGTCTTTTTTGTTTTTCTATTTTCATTATGCAATTAATGATGAATTCAACTTGACTGTAAATTTAATTTTTTTTTTACTTCGCATTAACGGAAACAGTGAAATTATTCATGTGACTAATAGAGATGTTTCCGTTATATTTACATACACAGAGACACAAATTTTATTCAAAACACATAACGCATATGCATGTCTGCGAAAGTCGCAACATGTGTGCATGAGTGTGTGTAAAAGTTTTTTGTATTACTTTTACTTTATACCCTTCCGGTATTTTGTTGTGTATGCAAATAAATGGTTTTCAGTTGCTTTTTCATATCATTTCGTCCGTTTTTGTAGGGCAATCAATGTATTTTTTTGCTCAACTCAGCCAAGGGCAATATAATGCAATTCATGTTCTTTATCTCCTTCTCCCTCTCATTTACTATCTCTTTTTCTCTCCCTTTCGACATATAGATATACGTTTATATGTATGTTAAATAATATACTAGAAGCAGCAAGGGCTCAGTTATATTGCATATGAACTATTTTTGAGGTCAAAAGGTAAATGAAACTTTTGTTTCGTGTTTGCTATGGGGGAAATTTTCTAATGCATTTGGAACACACATGTTGGAAGAAAAAAGCCTAAATTTATTATTATCGAATAAATTTGAAATGATTTCATAAATACATATTGAATCCCTGCCGATATTTCTCATAATTACAAAACACTCTTTTTTTTTTCAATAACACCCATTAACATCATTTAATATTAATCAGTGAGAGAAACTTACAATAAACGTCTAATAAAGTTACATCCACTGGCTTAGTAGGCTGTAGCATAATAAGCGAAAGCACACTCTTCCAAAATTGAAATTGTTTCACATAAGTACTTCAATAGACTCGTCTTCTTGTTTCGGCCTATTTCGGTTATCATAGTCAGTATGTACATTCCTTTCGTATCTAATTAGGTCAATCTGGGAGATGCGTATTTCCCAGCGGAACTATGAAAAGGTGAGATAATGAAAATCGGAAATACCTTCGCAAAGCACATCATGCATTGTTTGCCTGATGCTACTCTTAGCGTTTATCATCCATAACCAAATATGAAACCATTTCTTCGAATGTTTGTTTGTCTATGAAATCTGGAAATTTACTTCTTAGCCTAAAATTTTCAACAGTTTCTGCTCATATATAAGTTCTTTCCAATGATGTTTTGCCTACGTTCGTGTCAGTTGTACATTGAAACATTGGTCTACAAATACTTTCGCAGATATCTAGGTCTCAATACTTTTTAGATTACTGCGACATACATATTCTGCCTCAGTCTAAGCTACTTTAAATTCTTCCGCACGTCCACCCGATTTATTTCCATTGTCAGAACAATCGCCACCGCGAAATAGATCCTGTCATATACATTCCTTAGTGATACTCGTATATCAAATGGCCCAGAATCGCCAATGGAAACAAAAATATGGCTTATAGTCCATGGCAGATATTTGTCTAATATTGGGTTACTGCGAAAAAAACTATACCAGATATGGAAATATGAAACAAGAATATTTACACAGAAAATATATGTTTTATGTAAAGTATTATCCGTCGATAGCTATACATTTTTCCCACCCGCCTAACAAAAAAAAAAAACCGGTTGCCCTTTGACGCATAAATGTTTTCGCACATTTTCGTAGGAAGTGAAGCGGTAGTCAGCAAGTGCTAATTGGGGAGAACCGAGTCTGATGAATAAGCCATACGGGCTAGTACCTCCCAGTCGAGTTGAGATCCAACGTATCTGTGAAACCACTTTGCCTACGGATGCATGGAGTGATGTCGTCTGAAGAAGTGACCTTGTTTTACCGTTTTTGATATTTTATCCGGGTTTTTCCAATCGAACTGTGTAAGTCGGATTAAATATATTCGAGGCGAGTAATATTACCCGCTCCACCAGGCTTTCACAACTAATAACAGACCATACTCTCCTGCTCATACCAAACACAGAATATCCTCTTCCTATCTTAGCGATTTCTTCACACGATTAATGTCGATGGTCTCACTCGATCTACCCATGACTTTTTACACGATGAATTTACGTACACGATGCAGAAAGGAGTTCCTTTCCTACGCTGTTCAGTCAAGGGAAGAATATGCGGGCAAGTGCTTTTTATTTGGCATAAAACTCGACATATTCGTTGTTAGAAAGAATTTTTCTGCTTTTCGATATGTGTTGATATTACGACTCGTTGTTATTGCCAGATATTCAGGCTATAAGAACGAACACAACTTCAGCCAAGTATGTCCTCCACATGTAGTGTGGAGGTATAAATAAATTCTCTGCGTTGAAATTTATTGCTCTATAAAACATGTCTGCCATGTCGTTCGTTTCTTCTCCAATTTTTTATACACATAGCTTAACCATTGATGATTGTACGTCACAAGTTTCAGTTGTTTACAAGCTGGCGTTCCACGTGCATCAAAGTGTAAAGAGATGGATGCCATTTACGACACTGCGCACTATTCTGTTTGTTAAAATGGAAAAAAATACAGTTGAAGATGCGGAAATGATTAGGTTAACTAAACGCTGAAAATGCACCGAGCTCTGACACAGTTAGAAAGCGGTTTGCGAGATTTCGTGATCTTGGATTAGGTTGGGAGCTTCTCCCGATTGCAGCGTATTCCTCAGATCTGTCTCTTCCTAATCGAAACAGTCATATTTAGCAGATCAGCGATCCATCGATCGATAAGTCGGTGATTATTTCGCCTCGAAGACTTGTTGGTATCTACCGCGAAGTCATCAATCCCCAAGCTTCCCGATAGAAGGCATCAGTCCACAGATAATGACTGCGAATAATTCGATTATTAATTTGTGTAACAAACTATTACCAAACAGTACAAAGAATGTATTTACCAAACGTTTGACTCTTTGGTAATTGTGGCTATAACCTTTTAGCGTAAGCCAAATGTAGGTTGTTTATGGGAAAATTTAAAACTTATGTCAAATTCTCCGATTTACTCCGATGAGAGTGATAAGAGAGGATATCAGATCAAGCTTATAATTTTAGATAAAACTTCCGGCATTCGATTGTGATCGTTTTTAACAATTAATTCAAAAAAGTAACGACACACACGGGCATGATTAAATCGACCTCGTTCCTCACGCTGATTAATTGTGTACAGTCATGAACACATAAACATTACAAATTTAAACCACAGCTTTAATAGAACAATTTTTAACTGTATAATTAAAGAATTTCAGTCTTGGTTGAGAACATTATTTAGCCTTTTAGTCGACAATTTATTGTCATTTTTCTGCTTTTTCTCGCTGTCTTGATTTATATGCACAGAGCGCGTTCTAGTATTGGCCATGAAAATAGCATAAAAAGAATAATGTGGACGCAATTTTTAAATAAGATATTCTTTAGTTTTGATTGTTTCCTGTGCTAAAGTAATTAGTGGCTTTATTAAAAGCCACAGCGGATGGATTGCATTTCATTCTGCATTTTTGATGAAAAGGGAAAATAATGTTTATTGCTTTAGAAGCGAGAAGAGTCGGCTGAATTATTTATATTAAAAAAGAGTTTCAGAGTAAATCAATTTTTAATGCGATTCAGTATAGTCGAGCACGGCCTACCCTCCAGTCTACTTCGCCTCACATTTTTCTGCATTTATTTTTTGTAATGAAATACCGAAACTTACATCTTTTGTCGTCGCAGCACTTCGACCTGAAGTGGCGTGTGCTTCCTACTCAGCAAAATTAATTTTCCTCTTAAGCCTCCTCTTATTACTCTTTATCTGTTTCCGTTATAAACTACTACAATTTATATTATTTATGGCAGATAAAGAAAACCCTTGAACCATTATGTGGAATGGGGTCCAAAAAACAAATCTGCGAGTCTTAAATTATGTGTACTGTATCTAATTTTTATGTCAAATTACTAGTATAGCCCGATTTTCATCATAGAACAGGGCTCACCATGAAGTACCATGTGCCACTTCGTTTTTTATATAAGACTTTATAAATTGAAAAGTGATCGGAAAAGTGGTCCGATCCGAACCATTTCCAATAGCGTTCGTGCTTGGACCGGGAGACCTCAGCACACCAAATTTCATCAAAATATCTCAAAAATTGCGATCTATAAGTTGAGCACAAAGCAACAGGGCAAGGCATAAGACAGACAGACTAAATCGTTGAAGAAAATGATTCGGAATCGATTAAAATAATTAGCTGACTCTATTTCGAGTTTTGCCGCATACGATGCAGGACACAATGCTTTTCCAGCACAACGAAACTCCATCATATATATCGCCTTAACTCTATGAAGGGACGGTTGTAACGCTTAACAGTCTACTTCAACTCTTCGGATATTGTTTCTCTTGAATATCAATTATGTTCGCTTACGATTAACGCAAAAATCTTGAGCTGTGTAAATAATTCAAATGATGAGTTGATTTTGAGCTTATCTGACGAGAAGTGTTCAAACATATAAAAAAATCGGGCGAAAATATATTTTCATAACATTAGTGATGACATCGCCACTCCCATTAAAGAATTGGCACTAAAAAAACGTTTGCAGGAAAGTTGAAAGCTCCTACTCCCTTACTTCAAATACGTCGCTTTAAAAGCATATCAAGAATTGTCTCTTATTCCCTTCGTTGCATTTAAAAGTTGGCGAAAATTGAATTTTAATAAAATCTTAAATATTTAATGAGCTACGGTTTAGCTGCTCTTAAAATAAAGCAACAACAACAAAAAGGAAAAACGCAATAATCCCTCGGTGTGTGTGCCTGCATGCATGTTTTGGCGTGCGAATGCTTGTGTGATAAAAAATTTCGTGCTCGTATGCAGTGAAGTCGTGTTATACGTAAATAAAGCGCAAATTTATTAGGCTTTTACGACAATGTCCATTTATACACGCACGCACGCATACATGTACCTCCCCACGTTTCGACATAAATAAAATTTAACAATTAAAATATGATATTAAAGAAATAGGATTTTTTTTTTTTTTTTTTTTTAATTATTTAACGAGCATCAATGTGGGAAATATTTCTATTTTTCAGAGAACTTAATCCCTTTTGTCTTCCTATTCATGGATTGCAATTAATGACCATTTATACAGGAGATACAGCCAGACATACAAGTATATATATGTATATGCAATTATAAACAGACACATGAAAGAAAAAATCGTATATGATGCACCAACAATAGGGGCAACGGTACGTAGACAAAAGTAAATTGCCCTGGAAAAGTGTGACTTATGAACACATAAGTCCACCATTACCACCGAGCGCAAAATAATTTTATGAAAAAAAGTGTTTTAATTTAAAAAAAAAAAAAAAAAAAAACTTTATCGCTTAAGTAATTTTAAACTTTATACGAAAACGATACTAATGAAAATGTCGGTATTGTCTCGACGCGAAAAAGAGAGGAAGGGAAAACGTACGAGTAACATACACATAACGCATGTTTGTGTTGTCTGCCAGAGCCCATAAGTAATGACGAACAAATTAATTTTCATTGTGTATTGTGTCATGTGGATAGCATGCGTACACATAATGAATGGAAATAATGGTAGGAAAAGCAGCATGAGGTCAAACCAAGACCAATCGCCACGCAGCCAGAGTTGGTCTTGAGCGGACTTGAATTGAGTTTATTGATCCTTAATTATGACCATGATGAACATCAACAGTTGTATCATATCGTGAATATGCTTCAGTGAACGACTGAATATTATCTACGGGCGAAAACACTCTTACTAATAAATTAATTGTACAGCAAAAAAAAAAAAAATAAATAAATAAATAAATAAATAAAAAAAGTGGAGAAAATAAGTCGTATGCAATTTATACGTTCATCGATAATGACACGTAAAAGTTTATGCATTTTTAAATGCGATAGTCACCCTTCTATTAAAAATTAAAAAAAAGGAAAAATACGATTTGCAATCTCTTGTTTTACTGCTCGCGCTTTACTATTTTCTAGTTAAGTAACCAAAATGTATTTTCTTCCTTTCTAAACTACCTCAGATCATTTGCACGATATTTTGTGAATGCGACTTTTCTTTTAACTATCTATTAAAAGGCGCATGGACGTACTTCATAGAACAATTCAAAAATACTGACAGGTGGTGCGACAGACAGATGTTCATCAACCATCAATTCTTAGTAAAATTGATTATGACCACAATGTTCGTTGGACGGTACGCGATACATTGGAACTCAACTTAAGTGGGAGGTGCTAACACATGCGACTTATTCACCGAACTCGAATCCCTTCGATTGCCACTTGCTTGTATCGATAGAACAAACACTTACCCGAGGCAGAGAGCTACGCACCCAACAATTCTGCTTACCATATATACAAGAGTGTGATTTCTTTCTGGTTTTACAAAATTTCATCAAAATATCAAAAATTTTGAACGAAAGGAAACGAATAAAATTTTTTAAATTTTATTACAATTTTCCTTTTAAGAAATATTTCCATCTTACTTCAAAATAATTTATCGAAATTTTTTGTTTGCATAACACTAAGCAATAGCTGACTGTCGAGGTATGCATTACCGTACCATACCGCAAGTCTATTGAAGCGGTCATTTCGTTTGGATTTGCTAGATGTGCGAGTGTGAGAGAGTTTATTACCTATAAATAGTTTAATTTTATTATATCAACTTGAAACTATCATAAATGACTGAAGATGAAGAGCTGCAGCTGGAAGCAAAATGAATTTGAAATTGTTGTCTAAAGCCAAGACCAATCAAAAGTACAAATACTGGAAAGACTTAAACATTTGAGGATTTATTAAAGCTAATAAAATATAATGTGCACGAAGTCCGATTTCCGATTGGCCACTTAACACTACTATGATTTTTGTGATTGCTTAGAAGTGCTCTCTAAGGATGTCCACGATTCGTCCAAAGGAGAATATCGATCTCTCACACTTATGTATGCTTCTATGTCAAAGCCTTCATAAATGCAATGTTGTTCAAACTATTTGCCAATGCAATTATTAATAGGCTTTTAAAAGTACATGAATAGCCAATAAAATTCACATACACACATGCACACACATATATATACACATTTAAAATTTAGCAAATATTTCACTTATGCGTTTGTTGATGCAAATAAGTTGGAAATTTATTTCCATTTCGAAATCAAAGAAATTTTAATAAATTGCTATAAGAAAATATTTAATCTTGTAAGATTAATTATAATTAAGAAAATATCTTTTAAAATCATTTATCATGTGGTCATAAAAGCTTGTAAATTGTCTCGTATATATGAAGCATTTTCAAAAACATTCATAACCACACATACTATAAGAGCTCACATTCTCACGTCTACACGCATATCTACGGTAGGTAAAGAGGTTTTCATTGCGGGCCTAGCACAGGAAACTTTATGTTCGCAAATTGAGTTTTTTATTGGTTGCGCCGCTTGTTGCTCCGGCTTATAAAGTGAGCTATGTTGCAAAACTGAAATACCAGTACGAGGGGAAGGAAAGCGGTGCCCATCAGTTTGTTCGGACTTTCCACTAGTTTTTTACAAAATATGACAGTAGCCATGTCATGCCAGAAATGTGGTCTGGGCTGCACGCAACCAATTTTTACTTTTTATTCTTCTTCTAGGTGAGGGTTCCACTTATTTACTTGACTGAAAGCTGAAATAATATTAAGAACGATCTTGAGATGAACAGCATCACTTTACCCTCTCCTTTGGCTTCAGTCCAAGCTTTATATAAATTACGCACGGACGGTCAGTTTCCGGCTGCATCTTCATTAAGATTTTTACGCATGGCCACGACATTGTTTCCCAAAGCTTTTTCGTCCACTTCTCGTGGTTTCCTTCGATCATTGGCCGGTTCATATATTTGTATGTCTGTTAACTTTTTCTTGTTAATTTTCTCCAATTAGAAAAAAAAAAGAAGAACAAGTGAGGACAATTTGTCATTTACTTCACCAGCTCGTGTTGGTGATTATGTCAATCGATCCCGAAACAAACTTACAACAACTATATGACGGAAACCGAGCATATAGCTAATGGGCTACGAAAATAGAGATTTTTAATTGTAAGAAAATAATTAAAATATTCTACATTTACTTTTCCGTTCACACAACATTCACACATATTCGCCAGCAATGACATAACATATATATTGAGATTACTGAAAGCCAGACAAATTACCCCCAATCTGATCAGGTGCTTTTATAACGAACTATACTACGCTAAGTCTCACAGGCTCATAGTCATAAAGAAATCCCGTATCTTCGATAGGAAACATCCAATCGATTCAAAATTTTGGGATAGATATGCTTTGAAAGACTTTGCATGCCATCTCAGAATAGTGTAACTAAAGAGAAATCTTCTAAACCTTAGGTAGTGAGCTCGACATATCTATTCATTTAATTCTTTTCATTTGGCCCCTTCTTGATTGGCGTATGCAATTAAATGCTATTGTGAATATACAGCATTTTTCTGGATAAAAGAATGAAAACATACAAACCATACTTTCCTATACAAAATACCTAAAATTTCGAATTGTATATCTTATGGCAATGCATTAAATTTTCAAATGCATAAAGTTTTCTTGAGTGGAAATACCGATTGAAATTTGGTTGTAACCACAGCGATGCCTATCTACCCAAATTAAGAGACTATGTCAACAAACTTCCTTCAAACCTATTATATACTCTTCTGATTTGTTCCATTTGAAAGGTTTGATATTTTAATTAAACACCAATTATATCGGCTTATGTTGAAGTGAAGCTTATGAGGCTTATGAGAGAAGTGTAAAGCCTATTTTAAGGCGCTTAAAGTATTAGAAAACCAAATAAGAAACTTACATCGATTGCATCGAAGACGAACCTTGGATACCTCTCAAGGGGACAATCGTGAAAGAGCCTTCTATGAGCAAAATTTCAAAAGTTTAATGTTGGAAACGGATTACACTCACTATTAAGCAAAATCTAAAATGATATTCAGTTAGGAAAGTACCATATATGCAAAATTCCAAGTCTTAAAAAGTCCAAGGATGGATGGACGAATGCATACTTTTAATCTTAATCTGTATCTAAAGTTGAATGCCCATATATGTTATATACTCTTCTATGTAATCTCGGGTCTTATTAGTGTTGGGATCAGGTTATTGTAGTATATCTCCATTTCTTGATAATTTGTATGAAAAGAAATAATTTTGCTGCATTCGATTTTTTAATTTCCATTCCCTGAATACTATGTATTCATACTCATTCAAAATGACCAACTCAGTATTCTTGTCATCTTTAGAAAACTGTTTCGAATAAACTAATTGCTATAAAAATCTACAATTGCATCTACGAATATACGGATTATCGTAAGAATACAAAACCAAGTAATTAAAATTAATTGTTCTAACATGGGAAAAAAAAAAAAGAAAGAACAAAGCAAAGGCTTATAATAGCAAGAGCAACGTATTCAGTTTGCATTTTTGATAACAATTAAATTCGAAATCCCAGCTTAGAGAGAATATGTGTAAAGAAATGCAAGTATAGCATGTTTATCTTCTTCATGCACAATAGAAACAAATTACAGTCTCTTTTAAGTTGATGGTTGTGCACATCACCTTTTTGTTGTCTCCCTTATTATATATATATATATATATATAGATATATATATATATATATATAAT
>CCAG010023189.1:0-11652 GCA_001077435.1 Glossina morsitans morsitans
AAAAAAAAAAAAAAAAAAAATACACATATACACGTAGATAAAACTGATCCCTAGTCTTGGAGAGGGGAAAAAAAAAATGAAAATAGAAAAATACAAGCTTTTGTATAGAAAAAAATATTTGATTACTTTTAGAGTCAATAACAACAACGAAAGCACTACAACAACAGCTACAGAGTGAATAAAGTGTTATTTGACATTAAAATAAATTGTTCGCAATTTTCTATAAAGTTTAAGTATTCTATAGAGTGTAAGTAGAAGGTCAACGCTTTATTCTTTATTGACAAATTCCAACTTTTTTATATCTATCAGAAGCATTTAGTAAATATGAAAAATATTTCACTGCAATCTGTGTAAATGTAAACAAAAAAAAAAAAAAAAAAGAGTTACAAACTTTTCTCACAATTACTTAGCACAGCTTTTGACTTTTGTCCGACTACACTGTGTGATATTAAATGTTCATCATTTATTGCTCGTTGGTTTCCTGTGCATTGCCATTGCTATCTCTCGTTTTCTATACTCATCTGAACCTAAAATATTTTAAATAGTATTGAGCCTTCAGCAAATCCAACTTCATATTCACATCACACACCGCTCATTGGAGGCCCACTGAGGTTACAACTACCCTACAAATATTGTGAAACAAGAAAAGTTGTTTAAATCCACTTAACACCGGTCCCATTACGGGGACGCGTACTGGTCCGATAATACCACATGCTTCGCGACCGTCTAGGCAGTATGATGTTAAAAATTCCTATGAATTGTTCACAACTATAATAATCTCTAATAGAAAGGAATTCATTTTTAGCTACGTCTATCTGCTAAGTATAGAGGACTACGATACGCTTAACGGAAAGCTTTATAGGAAAGCGAGATTAAGGTGCAAGTGGCAATTGCTTTAAGTTCACTTATGTATAGACCTTTGCAGGCGACAACAATCCTATGTCTCAGCATACGAAGTATTTGAAAAACAATAAATCAAAGCTTTACGGTTAGGCAACATCGGCTACTAAATACCCTGCATCACTCCATATAATAATTCAGTTATTTATTGCACAAAATACCAAAAGCTATACTTGCTTGTCATCTAAAGGCTTACTTCTCACGGTAACCTTTATATGGAAGCGGTTCAAAACCGCCAATTGATGCGGTTCAAGTTCAATAAAGTGCTTTTTTGTGCAGCACTATTTTTTTGACCGAAGTTTGATGTAAAACGCCAAACATAACTTCCTGCAACGATATCTCACTGTACTACTACTGTGCCCAATTAATGTTTGCGTTAACGACTTTTTCAAAATATGTGTTTTTATGCGGAAAGGTCGTAGAAATAATGCGGTACAGTCCATGTTCAATAAGGTTTGTGTTGTGCTCAGAAATTTCATCATTGAATACAAGGTACAACGACATGACTGAATCGATTGAGAAATTATGCGAACTTTATAAAGTTTCTGACGCGTATTTTTGGACACTCCAAACGAAGAAACCGATCTAGTATACTTGCACTTTTCGGCGGCCAGTAAGGAAACCGTATTGTTTCTCCTAACGACAACTATGGAAAGATTACAAGCCATATTCTGACGTTGTGACAGTTCACCAGTCATAAGAGAAAGCAAAGTGTTTTTTCTAGTCATAGTTTTTCTAGTCTCACATTCACACCAGTAGTCAAAAGAAAACCTTGAAGTACCAATTTCGTTACAAAGCATGATTGCCAAGCCACGAAAACCACAAATAAAATAAATAAGAAAATTATATTTATATTTATATTTATTTATAAATTATGGTCGTAACCGGATCTTTCACGCACATTATTAAAAAAGACTAAAAAAACTGAATTTGCCTTCTCAAACAGAAGTACTCTCAGTTTAGGTAGTATTGTAGGCGTGTCCTTCACCTGATTCGGCTCATTTTTAATACCAACCTAGACGCAGGAACTTCCAATATTTCTGCCAAATTTGAAGTCGATAGTTTAATCTTTGCGGCTACGAGGATGTTTAAAGCAGACAGCTACACAAACGGACAGACGGACACATATACATATGAACATGGTTAAATTGACTCAGAGTTTGATGTTGACCAAGAATATTGGTACTTTGAAGCTTCCTTCCGAGCATTGCAAACGTTTTGACCAAATGAGTATACCTCTCATCCTTCGGTGATGGGTATAAAAATGCCTTCTGAACTACGACGTCTCTATAGTATTGCTTACAATACGAGCGTAAGCATCGAATTTCCGCATTCGATATCCAGTGCATTTACCTATCGAGGCGTAATTACAATTGTTATCGTCACGTATGGCAATGGCATTCGATTGCTTTGGCATCGTCATTATTTTCTAATCTTTTTCTATTGCATTTTCAACGAATTGCTCGTCATATCACCTCAATCTCAAAACAAATATAAACAAGAAAAAGCAAAGATAAAGCAGGCAAAATAAAAACCAAACAAACCAAATATTTTGAATTAATTAATCCACTAGAGGCATTTAAACGAGAAGACGGAAATATTATATAGTGACAGGTATGTCCACATATTGCTTATGGTCTATACCCGAAATATAAGGTTATATGTAATGGCATCGGCTTCGACTATCTAACGATTACACCCACGGCTGTGAGTTAATAAGACGAATCCCGGCGGCTTGTGGACTAAATGCAAGCGACAGCCAGCATCATTCCGTGAACAGGACAATGCTATACCATTTAGAAGCTCCTACTAACCGTGAAATTCGAAAACTGTGATATGAAAAACTGAGTAGGGATCGAACTCTCCTAAGCGAAGCGACCTTAGTTTTAAATGCATCCCCATTTTCGGTAATCACGGCCACCATGAAGCTCCTCCATAGACGCCGACTCAAAACTTTCTGTCGCTTGCTCACATACCTTCTGGAAACAGTTGTCTCCGATTGATTACAATTTCATTTCAGATTCGATCTACAACTGACTTTAATTTTCGATACAAGCGAATGGTGTCATCTGATTTCTCTTAATAACGATGCGGAGAGAAAAAATTTCTCCCAAGCACAACGAGTTTTTTTTTTTGACTATTAAGTTGCTCTCAAATCAGAAAAACGAGTTCATTTTTTTTTCATTTAATTCATTTATATTCAGTTACATAACGTAGATTTCCGCCTACATTGCCACAACATAAAATATAATTTCCGTAAAAAACAGCAACAGCAACAGCAACAGCAAGAGCAACAACAACGACGACAAAAATATATTTTAAGAGACAAATGTCGCTTCAGTTCAATATTGCTGATATGGTTGAATAAGCCGAGCCGCTATGAAATATTGCAAAACATCTGCTTGGACGGGAATACAGAGTACAGGCAAACCGAGAAGGGAGCAAGAGGGCAAGCAAGCAACGCCTATTGTATAAATTGGAATAACTTAAAATTATTTTCCATATAAATCATGTTATAGCGTATGGTTGTTGTTGCCACTGTTACTCTTGTTGTTTAATTTTGATGTGAATGTTATTTCCAACGCAACCAACACAAACCATTTAATGAATTGTACATATCTATGACAAAATTACAAAAAATTATATAAAATTTTTCATTTTCATTTTAATGAATTCTCGTAGCCTTAGGTGAAATAAAGGAATTAAAAACCATCAAAAATAATTCTCCGAAAAATTAATTAAGCTATGAAAAATTTTATAATTAAATTTCAAGTATATAGACGCATACAGCAGTACAATTATAATTGAACACCCTCTACAAGGCACTTAGAATTCAAATTAATGGCAAACTCTATTCACTGATAGACTAAAGAAATGACGTATGGGAAAAGCACTGTACATCGGCAAACGCTGCAATGTAGAACGAAGAAGGGTTAGGCAAAAAAGCGCGAAGGTAAAATAAAATGATTCTTCATCGATGAGTACAATAGTACAATAGTAGTGGTGCACAGGATAGAATTTGAATTTAAGGTTTTCTTTAAAAATAGCTTAGAACAAACTGAACTATAATTTCTTTGAGTAGCGTTTCACTCCACTTCACTTCCAAATCAGTACATCTCGCAGTTTGTACGAAGCCATGCTGAAATGCAATACAGGCAAGCAGCGTTAGCAACTAGGATATGCGGTTTATGTCGAAACGTCGTCATCAGTTTTTTTTCTACAATTTTCCAAGTGTGTGTCTTCGGGTCACAGAAAGTGCATTTGCAATAAACGTCACCGTTAGCAGAGTTAATTGAAAAACAAGCAAGAGGATTATATTCGGTTGCGACCGAATCATTTATACTCATCACCCTTATCCTATAAAAGATTGAAAAAAAAAGAAAAGAAAAATATATTGGGTGGGCGTGGCGCGTTTTTGACATTCGTGTAGAATAAGTATGTGGAAATTTATATTATGTATCTGCCGTAGTTTATGAGGAACAAGCGAAAGATGTGGAAATCCACGGTGTTTCCAGTTTTGGTTGTATAGACGTATGGGAGTTATAGGCGTGTTCTTTGACTTGCATGCATGTTTCCAAACTCTTTTCGAAGCGATCGCTTTTTTGCGAACAAGAGAACGTGTACCGCAGATGCTACACAGTTTGGCAAACGGACAGATAGGCAGACGAATATATGAATATGCTTAGTTGCATTCCAAAATTGAAACTGGCCAACAGTTTACATACTTTACGGGGTCTTGGAAACTCGGCTCTGTGCGTAATAAAATTATTCAAAAGAAATTAAAATTTAATGCACAACGGACGGACGTGCCTAAATCGATTCCAAATTTGATGCTGATCAAGAATATATACACTTTGTGGGGTCTCTGAAACTTCGTTCTGGGCGTGGCAAACGCTCTGACGAAATGAATGCATCTCCCATCCTTCGATGATGGCTATAAAAACGTATGGAGAGTGTGTATTAGAAGAAGAGAGAATTTATTTCGCTTTTCACTTGGCATCTCAATTTGGAATTATCATACTCTAATTGTCATTGTATAGCATATTTCAAGCAGAGTTATCACAAGTCTCCAAATACATATAAATAAATATATTCAAAAGTTACCTCAATGCTTCTTCTTGAAATGCATTTATTATCACAGGAAGCGTACCGGAATATGCTTCAGATTCTCTCTATGCTTTAATGTCTGCACTTGCTTGGATAGCATTTAATTTTAATGCCCCCGCAATTGGGGAAAACTAGTGCCGCCACGAGTAGTCCCCGAACGGCCGCACACGCCGATTTCGCCGAAGTATCTTGTAGCGTTACCGTTCTTAGTTATGCCTAAGCACATATGGTGTAAAGTGAGCAGGCAGCCTAACCCCCATAGATCCAATAGTTTTATTCTGTAATGCATTAGGGTTCTCGGCATCCAGCTAATAGGCCCTTGGATTTTGAATGTACAAAGAGCAGGTATCAATCCAGCATGCACTAGGCACAAACCTAAATCTTGAGCCTTCATTGCAGGTGAGTTGTTCGTCGAGAAGTCTGAAAGCAGACAACTCCTGACACCTTCGATAACTTTTCCAAAGCGAGGTTCCTTTCACCGGGAAGACGAATATACCCCAGATCCGCCCGAATAGTTGAGTGGGTAAGAAACGCGACCACGAAGTGAGTGTTCGCGGGTTCAAATCTCGCTGCAGTAGAATGTACTTTCGTCGTAGGTATAGTGAGTGCTCAGTTGGTAAAGGCGTAATGCTATCTCCCTACTTCTTCTTCTTTTCTTTTTTTTTCTTCCAGGCATCCTGTTACATGAATCGGGGAGACTCCCTGAGTGATTGGTCATATAAGAAAACGATGCATCCAAAGGATAGGGATAATCAAGACGATTGAATAGTTGTTGTTTTTTTTTTTTTTTTTTTTTGCAGAATTATGTTAAAAAGCCATTGTAGCCTGAGTTTGTTGTACCGAGAGTTTGAAATTGAAGAAATGTCAAGAATTTTGAGAAACTTTGCGAAACGCACATGGAAGAGATTTCTTTCCAGATGCTTAAACGCGGTGGAAGCAAATGAAAGAAAGGGCGAGAATTTAACGGCATTTTTCATTACATGAATGCATTATGTTTTGGCATTGTATTGCGGCTGACGATGAGTTGCTTAAGTATTATGAGATATACCTCTGTAATTGAAATCGGTATCAGCTGGCGCAATACGTGACGAGCTCCTACACCGTGCGGAAGAAATAAATGTCGAACATTATAACGTACAAGTCGTTGCCAATGAATCGGAAATTGTAGATGAAATCTTCGCAGGAGGTAACATGACTATAGCACTTTAGCGTATCTCCTCATTAAGGCGATCAAGGAAACGACTTTATTTTGCTTATACATTTTTTTTCTTCAATTTTTTGTGGGATTAATAAATTATTTGTGAGCGTAAGCGGAGCAGAGCAAAATTAAATTATGCAAACCACTTTCGGTTTGCTAGTTTAAGTCATTTTTGATTTTCTTTTTTTTTTTTTAATTCTTTTCACATTTTATATGACAACGGTAGCTTCTTCTTGCTAAGAATTAAAACATCTCGTTGTAAAAACTTTTAACGTTATTACAAATTCTTCTCATAATGGAAAAACTTTTCATAAAACTTGAAAATAAAAAAAAAAAAAAATTTTTTTTTTTTACAAAATTTGCTAGCGAGATTTTAATGAATTTTTCATTTGTACATGCAAGATGTACATCATCATACGAATAGCAAAAGCTATGAACCCGGAAATATGTTATCAGTAATAGCTTTTCTTATATCGTGAAATAAATGCTGTTTAATAGCGATTTTATGGCCCGTGCCTTCGCATTAAGTGCACTTAACATTTGTGTGACGATTACAACTCGAATTCTGGTTTTTTTTTTTTTTTTTTTGCCCCGATTCTTGGATATTTATTTTGTAAATAAAACAATTCTGACATGCGCTATGCCTAGAAGTAATTATTTTTGAACTCTAACTTTGTAATACTTTTTTAAGGCTATCTGTAAATTAATTGTTTTGCTGAATGTATGTTTGTTCCCTGCGTTTGCCCGCAGTTTCAAGGATCTAGATAAGCCGGACACTATGGAATTATCACATTTAGTTAACAATATACCATAAATTAATTTACGATGCAGGATATATTAGTTTTGGGCGGACATATAACACCCGGAAGGGCTTAAGATGAAATGGAGGATTCACACTTTATTATATTAATCTCTTCAGAACCATTTTTTTATTCGATTTAAACTCGCCTGTTTGTCGGATGTCCATCCATACATTTTCACGTTCAGCGCATAAGACGCAATTTTGTGCATATTTCGATACGAGCCATTTCTCGACAAAAACTGTATTCACACAGTATATGTATATTTTTATATAAGCAAAGGATCGATCAGCCAGAGGATGTTCTCTGAACGTGGTAAACGACCATAATCGTAAAAAAATGGGGCGGGAGAAAGAGATTGGAGTTGGCCGCAGCCTGGAAAATTCGTGCATTTTGGATGCAGAAAATTCGATGGGCGTGGCCTATTCTCCTAAATAAACGTTCTTACAAAATATAAGCGTTGATATGGCAACAAAGTATAAGTTTTGGTACTTCAGGATTTCAACGATTTATTGGGGCTCGAAATTTTTAGTAGGTTTTTTCTGCGTAGGATATCCATTAGTCCGCCTTGCGCGACTCTAACATTTTAACTTGTTGAATTCAATCGCACGAATTGGTCGCCCACCCTACCATGCTTACTTAACACCTGCTGAACAAACTGCATATATAAAAGTTTGCCTTGCAGATCGCTAGTAATGGTATTTATCGACAAGGGATATAAAAATTCCTTATACAAATCGATAAACAGAAACAGAATCATTATCTTCACGTCGATTTGTTAGTAGTGACATGCGAAGTAATCGAATCGCAATAATTTATTAACGAAGCCATGTTGAAGTCAATAGCTGTGCGGCTGTTCATGATATATTAGATCAGGGAAAACTGACGTTCGATTTTTCAAACACAGCCCAGATACATTTTTCCTGCATTTTAAGTGAATGCTACCAAACTAAATTTGTTTCATTTCCATTGGTAATCTCTCGCTATTTTTCTGGTGAAACTATTGTATTGCCGCAAGAGAACTTTGGGAAATTCGAGACCGAAGGGTGAATTAAATTATTTTCGCAGACCGTTTCTTTCAGTCAAGTTTACACCTTTAAAAGAATTTTGCAGAGACCGAAACAAGCGGTAGTTGAAAGGGCCATAGGGTTACGGGCCATACGATGGATGCATCAAAACTTTTTAGCAAAGCTCTCTAAAGATGACGTTTTTGCTTCCATTTAATTATGGGCGTCTCAATTCAATTACCTGTAAACCGTACTAGTTCTGGACATTGGAGATGGAAATCAATTACGTTGTCAGACCAAAAGACAGCTCACGATGCACGATACTGTTCTAATCTCGTCAAACACCAAGCATTCGTTTCGATGGCATCAAATCAACCATTGCAACCATTGGTGCACCTGTGCATAACCATGGCCACGTTTTTTTTTCGTACATGATTGTCGTATGGGGCCCACCTCTCAATTGCTAAATCTCGTTTCATTTCAGCAGCACTTCTCAGCTGAATATTCGACCCATTAAATTTTTTGTTGTTAATTCATATGACGCCCGAACATCGAGCACATTGTGGAAATGGTTCGAAATTTTTGTTTGCATGACGCTTGACTTCACAGCCGTGTTGTTAAACAAAATGCGTCGGTCTTTCAATTTTTTTTCTTTTTTTTAATTTCATCGGCTTGATCAGCGAGCGATTGGCTTATCCTAGTATGACATTGTGTATTACGATCCGCAGACGCCTTAGTATGACTTGATAGGATTCACATAGCCAAAAGTCGCGTGAGTCCAAATCTAAGTGTTGGGAAAAACTTCACGGAAATTTTTGTGGAACAACTACACTCACTTTCAAGATCTATCAAGAATGTTTATGCCAAGTTGTAGTCGTGTTTCTCTATCTTTGCAACTTTCCAATAACCGGTGGCCGGATAGGTGAAGAGAGTTGCTTAGAATCCCACATATCCCTAAGTCTTTTGAATCGAAATTTTTACTCACCCATTGTAAATTGTTCCTAATTAATCTCTTAAATTCGCGGTACACCGGACAATTGTTTTTGCATTTGTTAACTAATGGAATATTTACCCATCAATTCGTGTAACATGCAGACACGCAAGTGTGAATAAAAATTTTTGCTGAATTTCTCATGATTGCAAAACTTGCGAAAAGAAACTAGAACATAATGAATATACTACCAGTTGATGCTCGTCCATCAACTTTGAACTTGCAAATAGAGAAAAACAACAATAAATGGCTCATAGCTTTCCAAACTAGATAATCAAAAAAACAAGTAATCAAGTTATGTTCGGCTGGGGTCGAATCTCGCATGACCACCACCATTAAAATCGTTAGCCTCCCACGTTTTTATTTATCAGCGAACGAGACAAATTTTTACTTTCACTTTTTAGTTCGTTTTTTTTTTTCACTATTCTGAAGAAAAATCATTCTGCCGCGTGGCGACGTCCAGCGTAATTAATTTAGAATTAACACACTTACCTTGTCGGATTCTACTCGCGCCGGTAGTGTATTGCAAGAATTAGTCCCTTTTTATAGAGAGCAGATAGTTGTAAACCACCATTTCCACCTCATGTACCTTATGGTTAATAAGCGTAAGACCTCAAGAAAGTGAAAAAAACAAAATTTAATCATTTATAGCTTTGTGTGGGCATGGCCAATTTTTTCCATTTTAGCAGCACATAAATAATAGAGTTTTCTGTAAAGTGAATGTAGCCTTCTTC
The DNA here is from genome assembly GCA_001077435.1 of Glossina morsitans morsitans. Lineage (NCBI taxonomy): Eukaryota > Metazoa > Arthropoda > Insecta > Diptera > Glossinidae > Glossina > Glossina morsitans. Next base: position 9,738 of record CCAG010023189.1, read on the forward strand.
AGCTTTCAGCCCTCTATCTTTCATTGTGTGTCATCAGCAAAGACCCAAAGCTCAGAGAAACGGAATTGGATCCACTTTACGCTTTGCTGCGGGCATATGCTCCAACCAATTTGGCTCATTTTCAGTACCAACCTGCGTGCAGCACCTTTCAATCTTTCATTTTTGCGACCAAGAGATTGTCATCAACACACGCACCACACAGACACGCTGACAGACAAACTGGCAGACATGCCGTGATCGATTCAGAATTTCACGCTGATCAAGCATATATCTACTTTATATAGGGTTTCTGAAGCGTCCTTTTGAGTGCAGCAAACATGACGACAAAATGAGTATATCCTCATCCCTCGGTGGTGGGCATAAAAAAAAAAACTAATAATAACTCGTTCATTACCAGCAGCACTGTTTCACTATTTTACCACTACAGTAAAAACAACTAACATTATGCCATTAAAGGTCTCTTCAGACATGAAGTGTTTTGCATATTAATGGATATGAACGAGATGAGTACACACTACTATATAATGCAACATCAAAGTGTCTTATGTCATGTGGTTAGATTATCCGGACAAACGCACATACGTTACCATCATCTCTATCACCGAATACTATTCACTATATTTTAGATTTCATATATATAACTGTGTGTAAATGTTGTCTATTTTGCAAAAAAAAAAAAAAAAAAGAGAAAAAAAAAACACAGAGACTCTAACACAATACCAATATTGACTAAAACAAAAACTCAAAAACAACAAGCATATGCCAGAAAAGGGCCAGGTCATGATATACGTTAGACTTTCCGTATAGAATATGTGGACGTAAACAATGGACTGAGGTGTGCGGTAGATACTGTAGTTCAAGTGTCAGAAAATCATAATTTAACAATTCTGTGCATTCATGTACAACGCTTGCGTATGAGGCGATTTTGTTACATCGTACTCTGTACTTTTGGGCCAAAACTTAATTAGAAGAACAAGTGTTGTGTCGTGACACATGAGTGCAACGTTGTAGTCAGTCTCGTTTAGGTTGTCGGAAAAATTCAAATCTATGCTTATCTAAAGCAAGTTTATTTGTCTCGTGGACTCAAGCAATGCTTAAGCTTCATCAACTCACCAAATATGCGACGCTGTGTATGATAATCAAAATTGCTAGAGTACTTTGCGATCCAACTTTAACGCCTTCTGCCAGTAAGCTTTTCACACTTTTCTAAAAGCCTAACTTCTTCAATTTCCCCTTTTAATGAAGAAAAAAAAAGACACACACACACACACACACACAACACATTCATTCATTCTGCACTCAATCAAAGCGTGAAACTGACTAACTAAAATATTGCGCCATGACTTTTTCGACAACATAAGAAATTTACAAGGATCTGTTTGAGATTTATAATCTTGTAATATTCGTATAAGCAACATTTTGTCCGGGTAAAGGCATGTGGTTAAAATTTCATGAAACCTCCTCAGTTATAAATGAAAACGGAATGATGAAAAGTTGTTATTTAGATAGATAGAACTTTGAACATTGTGTTGTACATGATTTCACTAAAGAGAGAGTAAGAGCATTTTAAGTCCTCTTAATGATTGCATTTGTGTATGACAATGCGAGTGTACAGAAAGCCGTCTGAAGCCTGAATAAACATTTATAGGTTATAAGTTTTATTTATTTATGAGGCCAACAAAAAAAAAAAAAAAAAAAAAAAAATGAAAGCAAAACACAAGCACACAAATTGAATTTCAATAATTCACTTTAATGTAATTATTTTGCTTTGTTGCTAATAACAATGAAAAAGGGAAAAAAATGTTTTTGATATCGATTTAAGCATTCCTGGCATATAACATCAAATTTATTAAGCCGAATATACTGAACATGTGATTCTGTTTCAATTTATTGATAATTTTTTTCCTTTTTTTTT
>CCAG010023193.1:0-59072 GCA_001077435.1 Glossina morsitans morsitans
ATCATATATGTACTCGCGTTTAAAGAAAACGATAGACTTTAAAGTTTAATAAATAAAAATTTAATTACAAATTTTGATAATGGATCCAATTACTTGTATACATTAAATAAAAGTTACCAACTTACAAAATAACGAAATCTTTCGATTTTCGCATATATTTTTTTTATTAAAAGTAACAATTGCACTCGAGGCTTGGGAAGTAGAGCCACTTAAAATTGGTCTTCAAATTCAACGGACGGCGAATATGATCCGTCAAGGACTAAGCAAGAACAAAGCGACTTTGGAAGGACTGTAATACTAACCACGGTCACATATTTTGCTGACAAGTCAGTGTGGAATCGCAATAATCAAATATCTGCTCGTCAACTTTCGGGGATAGTAACGATTCCCGACAATCTTAGGTGAATGTAACAAAATATCTTCAAATTAAAATCAATTTTGATGCTACATAGCGATACTTCGATTATTTTGCATGGGTTTCATGGCTCATGAAACGCGCTATTACTTTCAAAAATTTCGTGGCATAAGGGCTATTGCTTCTCCATCGGATTAATTGATTAAATAAAATGCAAAATACATTACATCTTAGACTGATCACAAATATGTGTACCTTATTTAAACCTCGTCTTACCTTTACCGTGATGGATCAATTGAAACTGTCGAGAAAGAATTCTTCGTTTTTGCGTAAAAGGCACTTCCGACCGACTAGTTTCATTGCCATTGTATGAGAACACATTATTACTTATAGCTTTAGATTCACTTGAGAGAATGGTTGATTTATTTTAGTTATTTCGTTCTTAGTAAAGTTAAAAAATGATGATATGGATGTGTGGTGACGTTAGTAATATTAAATAAAATATTCTTTAATACTTCTATCCGTCCTTCGAGGAGTATTCTTTTCATAAAACTTGTCTAATCTCGGTCCAATAGGGACCTTTGTAAACCTTTGTAAAACCGTACCCATAGATTTTTTCTTTTTATTGCTCGAGTATTAAAACAGTTAATCAACAATCTATCTAAGCTTGTCCGTCCGTCCACCGCCCATCTCGAATACTGGCATTCAATCCACAGGTCGCAACTTTTGCGACATTTGACTGACAAGCATTTGCCCAAGGACGAATGCTATTGAATAGGGCTCGGATCGAATTCTTTTTTTCCTCCCATGTAACACCTTAATTCAAAAGTCGTTATTTGAACAACTGCATTAAGTAGAGCGATATAAAGTATCCGTATCTCATTATAGTGCTTTCGCTTTTTCTTTTTGTTCTTCCTTACTTTTTTTTTTGGTTTATGTAACCTATAATGTCATAAAGAGTTAAGCTTATAATTTAAATCAGCTGAAGTCTTAAAGTACATAAATTTTACGTATCTTCATTTGAATAAATAAATAGGTTAATACAACATCCTTGGAAGTGAATAATTCCGAAGGAACAGGTAAAGTATGAATAAAAATTTGTCATCCTTCAGTCTTTTTACATGATTTACTAAGTTTGTCAGGTGTCTTTGTGCAAGAAAACTGTTTCCAAAATTTCCGCGCCGAGATTTGTCACAAAAGAAACAATTTTAAATTCCCCGTAAAATTTTTAATTGCCATGAGAAGTTTTGTAAAATTAATGACCTGAAGTTGAAAATGATCAAAATTACCGCAAAAGGAAAGATATTCTTCTGCACTGCAAGTAAAAGAGATCTTAATTATATCACAGGTATAAAATATAAAATGAGTATAAGTAGGGGGATATTTTGATAATCTATTCAGTACAAAATTTTACTTTGGCGATCGCATTAGCAAATAATAGCAATACGTTTTAGTAATAACTGGAGCTGGAAATCGATTGTATAACAAGTACACACGTCTAAGCAATTTCAAGTCGAGAGAAACGTGACGTCTTCGCTGCAGAGTAGAACACGGAAAACACAATACCCAGTCAAATCACTCACATCAATCCCGAGTTCGTAAGTAAAATATCAATTCAGTATATTTTCTAATGATAAGTTATTTATGGTTTGCTTTTAGTACCTATTTCTTGTAGCGTATAAGCATTTATAATTCGAAATTTGGAAGATTATCGATTTTCACGACACCGTATGTGGGCGTACGTAAAGCTTAATTTCATTTAACGCTAGGAAAACATAAACATTTTGGCTAATATGGCCTCAGGCACTAGCTCCCACAAAATAATTGATCCGCCGATATGCTCACACATTTCTTTATATATGGAGTATGGTGTAGGTATAGCTAGAGCGCAACAACATTTTGGTTTTGGATGTATTGGGCGAAAAGAATAGGGTAGATTTCTATAAATACATCGGATATATATTAAAGCTTCATAATAGACGGATCAAATACTTTCGATGTGGCAGCGAGCAAAGAATTTGAGTCTAAAGTGACGGCACGGAAATCAATTCCGTGGGAGACTTAATGACTCAGTTTTTACTTAAACAGCGTTCCTCAAGTTAAGTAGACCGATGGAATTTTAGAAATTGGAAAGAATATTCATTATAAATTCCGCAATCAGCCGGATAGATACACTACAAACTGTCCAACAACAATTCTATAGGTTTTAGGTTTGAGTAAAATAGGTAAATGGGAAATCAGAAAGATTTAGCATTTGTCGATATTCATATGATGTACTCGAACTTTTGTTTCCAAACTAAGTGACAGTAGCAATGATGATGATACTGACTGCGACTTTCATATGTTTTGCTTTCCGTTATTAGCAACTGGTCGCTTCGGTTTGGAAAAATATCTTTGGTAAAATATATAAAAAGCTTTGCTTGTCCATAAAGTGGTTTGTCTGAGAAACTTCCCATCCCTAGAACTCTTATTTACATATGTATTAATAGAGATTATTTTATTGATTTTTTCAGGACGTAATGGATGCACGGATTAACGAGAAAATCACAGCAACTTCATTGCCCAATGAAATGTGGCTGCAAGTTCTCAGCAACTTGTCACATGGAGACTCATTGCAGGCCAAGCTAGTGTGCAAACGCTGGTGTCAATTAGTTGATGAGCTTCGCCTAAAGCGTAAATCGAAATTGATAATTAACGGGGAAAACTTAAAACGTCTTTACAATCTCACCGAGCATCAGGATTTGAAATACGCAAGTGTAGAAATAGATGATAGAGCAAACAATACTACCAATAGCTCTGCCTTGGATTCAGGGTATTTACCCAACATTTTCAAATGCTTAGGATCTAATGTCGTGGAGCTGAAACTTTATAATCTCTCAATTCTATCGGCGCTTAAAAATCTTTTACCTAATTTGAAGGAATTGAATTTGTCACAGTGCTGTTCATACCAAGGCAAACCCATGGATTTAAACACATTCTCAAACCTTAAGTCATTGTCGATGCCTATGAATGGCGACAAACAACAATCTGAATTATTGCCGAGTTTGACAAAAGTGACGGGGATACGATTAGAAAAATTATCCATAACTATTGAGGGTAATATTGACGAGTGTTTGAATGTGTTAGCGGCGCAGGCAACCTCATTGCGTTGGCTTGAGCTCAGTCTTTCTTCGAGAAATCTAGACTTGAGATGGCTCCATCAACTGCAAGAGACTTTCAGTAAATTTACTCAACTGGAGGTATTAAACTTGAGGCACGTTTATGATAGCGAATCGATAAGACTTATTTTAGGAACACTTTCAACACAAAATCGCCTTAAAACATTAGTTGTTGGTGTTTTTTATAATTATTTGGAGTTAATTCTACGAAAATGGTCAGACTCTTTAGAATGTTTAGACTTCGTGTACTTCAACGTTACACCGTACAGAGCCAGAAAACTGAAATTGATGTGCAATAGATTGCGTAGCTTACGTTTGAATGCCTTTGGATTAGCCGATTTAGATCTCCTTTACATCATAACTCCAAAGGTCAACGAAAAATTAACTGCATTGGAGTTGAGTTCCTCACGGCTGGATGGCAACTTATTTTCTAGTTTCGTCCAACGTGTGCCTAATTTGAAGACGCTCAATTTAAAAGAGCATTGGGCAAACTTAACTGATGTAGAAATGGTTTCCATTTTTAGTCATCTCAGGCATTTGCGGCATCTTTTCCTGCAGCCGTGCGATAGCGAAACTGATATAAGATATACTTGCTCGAAACCGAATATTAGCAATCTAACGGAGCTTGAAACACTTCAATCATGCTTTTGCCCTATGAAGGTGCTGGAAATTATAAATTCAAATATTGAATTTAAGGCATTAAAAAAACTTGAAATCTTCGGTTGTAAACGAACTAGAAAGCTATCCTTTTCTCAATTCGTAAAATTCAGTGAACACCTCCCTGCTCTTGAAAAACTGGGCATTTTTAATTTAGATTGCAGCAGTCGTGTTGAAGAAATGCGTGCGTGTTTTTCTCGTTTACGTGAACTAAAGTACGACAGAGCTGTTTAAGTTGACTACTTCTTCTGGATGCTGATGGAAACAAGAAAAACTGAAAGGAATACTTTTCAATCTTTTCTCGTTTTGCTTCAATTAAGAAGAAAAAATGTGAAACATTTTTATTAAAACTAATTTTCATATTAAGATATATTTTACAAAAATAAATTAAAAACAAAAAAAATTATTAAAATCACCGTCTATTGTGCGAATTATTATAATGAAGGTTTCTACGCAGTGCAATTTATATAGAATGACCTAATAAATCAGGCCAGAGAAGCCGTGTTTTCCGAAAGTGCAGAAATTATTTTGGTGTCCTGGCGACAGGGTGGTCGGAAATGCAAAATCGAATCAATATCAAAGTATCTCCATCAGCACTTTGTTCTAATAAAAAAAATGTCGTAAATTATAAATTCCTGTTCGCTATTAGAGCACAGTAGTATATTTCTTGAAAGTATTTCGGAAGATTGAGGCAAGAAAACATGGCGCCATTGAAACAATTTTTTAAATGAGTGAATTATGTTCCCTTGAGAATTGATTGAAGGAAAAACCTATGAATACTGTTGATAGGTTAGTAATGCACGATACAAAAATTAGGCAAATGCAAATACAAAAACAAAATGACACCATTTGTACATTCGAAATGAGTTTAGGTAATAGATAGTTATTGCAAAGTTTCATAATCGAAACATTTATTATTTATGCTCTTTTGCATCTTAACGCGTAGCTTGTGAACGGCGTCGGGGGAGAAGTTTCGTACTTCTTAGCCAGTTGGACTGACGAATAGACGGACCTTAAGTCCATTGCGTATTCGAATCTGGGCAAGAATTTATATGCTTATGGGCGTTCTTAACGGTGTCTCTGAAGCTTCCACCTGGACGTTGCAAACGATCCGTACAGTGCCGTAAATGACATTCATCTCTTCACACTGGAGGACGACTTGTAAACAACTAAAAATTATACCGTACAAGCACCAATCTCTAACCTAAGTATACCCAAACATTCGGAAAAGGGGGCCGCATCATGTACGTTGCATAAAGCAACCAATTTCATATATACACAGAACTTATTACCAAGACACAAATTCTGGCCGTGATGTGCGAATTATATGTTCCACAGTTCTTGATTTAAAACGCCTTTGGAAGTCAAGCTCAAGCTGAAATTAAATTATTTTCCTAGTTCCTAGTTGCTAACAACAATGCGTACATTTAAATGTACTTTTTTGTATCGCAACATTGATAATCAATTGTGAGGAGTTTCTTCTCCGTGAATTCAATGCAAGCCACTGTTACACAACTCAATCGCTTTACACGTTTTTCTTTAACTTTCACAGTTGGGCATTTAATGGACAAAATTCCAGGCTTATCGCTTAACGAGTAATGTCTTCTTTCGATGTCCGAATGAACAGAAGGATGATCTCTTTTTACTTAATGTAACTGTTTACTTTCGCTATCTATCACTTATCTTTTAAGGGATTCTTGATGCGGCTTGGAGAATAAAATTTTTAATAAAATGCTATCACAAATCTTGGTATCCCATCTATAAAAGTTACATTTAGTTTAGTTAATATTTAGGCATTTCCACATTTTGGATGGAATTTTTCCTTTACAGAATGTCGATGGAGTGAAAAATGCGATTATTTAGACATTGAAGTGTAAATTTGAAGTTTTTGAGACCATTATAACCTTTATTAATTTTGGTACACCCAGTTCCATCTGCCTATTGCATGGCTCTTCCTTGAAATGAATAGCACCCGCACGTAGTATTATCACAATCGCACGTAGTATTATCACATTCATTACTGCCGTGAAGCATGCAAAACCAGCCGGTAAAGGTTAACTGACATTTCCTTCGCCCCGTCTAGCATAGCTGACATCACAGGTTCAGTTAAATTTAAAAATGAATGAAAATTGAAGAAGTATCCGTCCTTTACATGTCCGGGGTCTGTTTATGTATATCCGTGCACTGAACGAAGGCGGTATACTCGTTTTCTATTTTTTCATAATGTATGTAACACCCGAAAACAGGCTTCAGAGGCTTTAGGAAGTATACATATTCTTGATCAACGTGAAATTCTGAATTGATTAAGCCATATCTGCCGTCTATGTGGTGATTGTTTTTGGCACTGAAATTGAACGCAACTCTGTTTTTCTTAAAAAAAAATTTGTGAGTTTTTGCCCGTTACTCTGAGATTATAAAAGTTAGAAGGGTGAAATTTTCCACATTTCCACTCTTTACGTGCAAAAATGGAAGAAACCAGCCATGGCCGAAAAAAGTTACAAGTGATTAAATTTTATTTTCTTAACTTTTCTGAGTTTTTATTCTTATTTATGCAACAAGACAGAATGTTTCCAACTACTTGGTATATTCCTCAAATAAAGATATATTGTTTGCCTAAAAGTGGGTTAATTGTAAAATGAATGTGCTAGACATCGCGATTATTTTTTTCTTAATAACACCAAGGATATGGGTATCGATTAAAAAGACTTTGAGAGTAGAATGCGAAAAGCAGAATGGTGGGTATCCGAAATTCGGCCCCAGCCGACTATAACTATCTTACTTGTTTTCGTTTATTTATGTGTTATTTCCAAGTCGACGTTTTTATTTGCTTGCAACATTTTTTATATTCTCTGTCTACTATCTATTCATGCTAATGGTCTGCAATCTCTTCTTCTTAAGAATGTACTGCTAGATTGCCCATATGTCTTTCTGCCCGTAAATAGAGAGACGAAGTGTTTAATGCAACAATAGACCGCTTACTTATAGACAGCTCGGAAAATTAATTATTTTTATTGATTAGCTTAATCCATACTTTGAAGACTCTAGAAAATGGGGAAGAAGATAATTCTCACTAAGATTCTAATCTCCTCAGCAAGCGTTCCAAGGAGGCCACCTGGCCGAAAGCACCCACTACACATGCCAGCTAAGCGAAGCGCGCTTACATTTGTTATATTTTAGTTTTGCTAAAATGTTTTTTGTTCTTGCCACGGAGGTAAATGTAAATGTAGCTAACAACTTTCTGCGGCATCCTTTTGGTAACTAACAACAGATTTCTATTAATTTTTGAAAAAGTAATCCAATAACAAAACACATCTTTTGAAACGTAGAAGGGGAAATTAAAGACGCGGTGACGTTGCTACTAATGATAGCTTAAATCTTTGCTTATAATTCGTAGAAACATGAAAACTATTCACTTCCGAAGCAACAATTAATTCGTAACATGTCCAAGTCAACTTGATAGAAAATTTGAAATTAATATCAACATGCATTCTGGTTATTCATATTTCTCCAAACTACTGCGTGAAGGCTTCCACTCCCCCGTTTGCTTGCTCGTTCACCACAAAACGAAACTAAGTTATATTGTGCTTCGATTAAAAATAACGTACTTTACACTTCGTTCATGAACGTTGTTATATTATATAAGTCATTCAATATTCTACCAAGGATTGCTAAAATCACTCTTTGTAAATGAATTACTTATAAAATACATTTACTCTTTGGAAAACCCTTGCAAGATAAGTGGAATAAGAAAGGAAATTCTCGGTACCTCCGCAGCCTTCGAACATGAACATAAGCAGTTTTATGTATCTAACACAAAGGACGACAAGCAGTAAATAGCAGAGTTTTAGAAAATTACTTAGAAACATATTGTAAACAATTAAAAGTGCTGTAGCGGGTCACGATGCCCTATTAAATACCCTACATACTACTACTACCGACCGTCGAAAGTAAGGTGTTATGTGGGAAGTAGTCGAAAAAGTTTACCAATCCCAACCAGTTTTAATAGCTTTCGTCGTTGGGCCGCAACACGTCAGTGCACCGAATTTCATAAAAGAGACTGGCGGACAGACAAGCTTAATTCGTCCCCGAAAGTGATTTTAAATCGATCTGTATAATCAAAAGTGGGTCCATCTCAAGTTCTTCTGGGCGTTGCGTACATCTACACAAACTGAATATACCCTTATACCAAAATTGCTGTAGGACATGATAAAAGAAAGAAATTTGTAATCGCTGTAAAGTTAGCCTATTGAGCGACATTGAAATTTTCATGAAAGAATTTATACCTGTGGCATATATAATAAGTGAACAAATAAAAGGAGAGGTGTTTTGATGTTATATTCGCATTAACAATTTCTCTTTATCGAGTGGTGAACAGTTAGCACTAGCGCACGATAGCGAAAATAAAATAAATAATAAGTAGGTTCAAGTCAAGACCAATGCGGCACTTAGCAACTAATCTTGCGTCGTCAGAATTAGTTTAGCTAAGATTGAATAACTCCTGGCACTCGTCGAACAGTCACAACGCAAAATGTCGAGCAGGTAAGCAAAGTATGAAATCAATATTTCAATATTTGTACATGTTTATGAATATAATGAGAAGACCACGCATGAACCAGTTTGATGCATGTTTCCATAGCGAACGTAACTCTTCAATTTCCACTTATTTCCAAAAATCATGTCATGCGTCCATAAATGGCAATCTTTTACAACACAATGCAAGCAATAAATTTCCGATCCATGAGGCTTCGATCTTAGAGGCTTCGACCTATTAACGGTGTGATAGAGTAATCCACATATATCGGAAGTGATCCATTCTAGATATCTATCCGATCAATCTTCTATCTATATAGGTTTTGTCCTACTGCTGTACACCTAGAGATAAATCTAAAAAAAAATAAAAACCAATATCATCTTCGCCACACTCGGCTTCACACCTATCGTATTACTCCTTTCTTCTTTTATACATTTGCATTTTGTTTTACTTTTAGGAACATGGATGGTGCAAGTGAACAAATTGTCCCGGGAACTCCTAACGCAAATTATGATCCCTTCCTAAAGAAACTACGGGCTGATGGAAAGGTAAACGCTATACAAACCGTGTAACACCTCATTGAAAATATTTAACAGTTAAAGGATGAAATAAAATTTCTGGACTTTGGCCGAAGACGTAGCGATAAACTGTGCCTCCGCGGGATATTCTCGAAAAAATGCTGCTTACTTAGCAGATTCCGAACACATTACTAGATTTTAATTGAAAATCGCTTAACCAAATTTTTTCTCCAAGTGAAGGTGCTACAGTGTGTAAGGCGGTTTAAAAAAATTTTTTTGTTCCCGCTTTATATTCTATCTATAACGAAAACCTTATTTGTGAAACAAATTTAACTCTTTCCTTTTTATAAATTTTGTTTCACTCCCAAAAAACAACATAAAGTTAGACGGAATTAATTTATTTCTGATGATCTCACGCGCAAGAGTAGTCGCGAAATACAAGTAAAAGACAATAATTCTTTAGCGTTGAAGAAAATTTTACCAGATTCGGATATTCGGTTGTTATACAAGCTTAGGAGATTAGCCGTTTGGCTATCAGGATCTCCTCGAAAAAACATCAATCACAGCTCGCGAATTCTTAACTTGATACAAGTGTGTGAACGGCTTTGTCAGCTTTATGTGACGACTAGTAGCGAGCAAGTTAATATGCCTTGCGAGGAAAACCAATAATGCAAACATCTTTAATAAGCATAAGCATAAGAGACATAAGCATTACGGATTAATTCATCTTTGGTGAAATTTACTAAAACTTTCTCCAGCACGTTTAGAAAACTCTATTCACACACATTTTAATAAATTTTTCACTTACATATTTCAGGAGGTGGCGAAAACTTTTCCGGATAGACAGACTGACAACAATATAAACGCAACCGCATTACCCAACGAAATGTGGTTAAAGATTTTCACTAATTTGTCGTATGGAGATCTACTACAAGTTCATTTAGTTTGCAAACACTGGCGCCAGCTGAGTCGCACTGAACTAAAGCGTAAAGGGAAGTTGGTCATTACCAGCCAAAACTTGGAGGATATTTGCAATCTTGTGGAGGATGAAAATTTGAAATACGAAAGTGTAGAGGTACGTGATGAGATAGATGACAAATTGGTCGAGTTCAGCAACGCGCAGCACGCGCTTTTATTAAGAGTTTTCAACTATTTAGGCAAAGATATTGTTCGAGTGAAACTTTTTAAACTCTCAACTCTCTTACTGCTTAATAACCTTTTACCGAAGCTTAGGGATATGGATCTGTCATCTTTGAGATACGACAGAGGCGTATGGGTGGACCTTAATAAATTTTCAAACCTTAAATCATTATTGATGCCATATAACAAGCTTTCAGCATGTCAATTATCATGGATTATCGTCGTATCGAATCAATTATCTCTAGCACATTTGGAAAAATTGGACATAGGTGTTAGTGATTCCGTTGCATATAGCTTAGACGTGATAGTAACGTGCGCATCTTCATTACATTGGCTCAAGTTACGCCTTGGGACTCATGCTTACTTGGCATTAAAATCCAAATTGATAGAAACATTTCAAAAACTGACTCGACTGAAAGTATTAGATATAGGATGTACTGCTACGGAAGCCAAAAGAACTATATTAGAAAATATTCCGAAGGAAAGTCGTCTTAGAACAATAATGTTAGGTAGCGACGGTGTTGATGACGACTTGTTAGAATTAATTGGACGAAAATGGGCTACCTCCTTGAAATGTTTACACTTGAAGAGCAACAAGATAACGAGAAACACTGTAAAACAACTAAATTTCTTGAGCGGCAATTTGCGTAGTTTGCAATTGAGTTGGAATTGTCCTCCACCTGGAGACCTCCTCCCTAGCATAGTCCCAAAAGTGAATAAAAAGCTAACTGAAATAGAGTTCTTTGGCACATATCTGTGCGGAAATTCATTTTGCGCGGTGGTTGAACGATTGCCGAATTTGAAAAAACTTGGTTTAAATTTCAACTTCGCTTGGCGCACAACAATAGACTATAATTTACACCTTAAACGAATGTGTGAAGAAATGTGTTGCGTTTTTCAGCATCTCACCCGTTTACGCCACCTTGCTGTGATTCTACCCTGCAACGAAAATAACATAAACTATCTTTCCTCACAATCGAACATAAGTAACTTAAAACGCCTAAAAACGCTTAAGTCATGCTTGCTTCCCATTAAGACCCTTCAGATTTTAAATTTAAAATTTACTTTTAAAGAATTAATCAAACTTCAGCTCAACTCCTGCCAAAAAAATGAAAAGCTTTCCGTTTTGGAGCTTGTAGATATAAGTAAGTACTTTCCTGCTCTTGAAGAACTACGTATCGTTAATTTCGATTGCGATGACAATGCTATTCAAGAAGCGCGTAACAGTTTTCCGCGTTTACGTAGCCTAAAGATTGTTAAAGTTAATTAGTTTACTGATTAAGAAAGAATATATAAAAAATATCTGTTGTATGATAACAAAATAATAAATAACTTGTTAGTAGCAAGTGCGCTGGAAACTAGTTGTTTTAATTGTATTCAGAAACAGGCAGATCTGTGCCAGTTACTGGTGACAAATTTTAGAAAGCGATCGTAATCCAAAAGCCCATGAAGCTGTTTACAAAGAATAAACAAAATTTCATTTCAAAATCGCTAAAATATTTAACTTTGTAAACTTTTGATATTGTGTCACGTCACATCGGGAGCCCTTCACTTTTAATTCACTACTAGCTTGTATTGTCTACACCATTTATGGTGCAGGGTATGCTATGCAACCCACCTTTTACTATATCATTTTCTGAATCGATATAAACTTGTCTGTCCATCCGGATGTATGCCCATGTATTTTTGCGTTCAAACAACCGATCGCAACTTTTGGGATATATTGATGAAATTTGGTACACGGACGTGGTTGGACGGGTGAGGAACCCTATTTGAAAATTTGAAGGTTAAGTTTTATGCTTTCTTGCAACGAATGTAAAATCGATAATCTTTGTGTTTAGTTGCAACTCGCTCTTAAGTTACGGCGCCTGAATCGAAGAGCAGCTCAGAGCGCAAGTGATGGCGTTGATGCACTCATCTTTGCTTATCTGGTTCACACAAATATCGTTTTCACGCATTTTTGAATTACTTGGAATATTTTGGTGAATTGTTTGGTGCTTGCAGTAAAGACAAAACGAAATTGCAATCTGAAACATCCGATTTATCAAAAATAATTCGCCCACAGACCCCTTTTTGCGTACAAATTTTAGAAACGCGTAATGTTTATTTCAAATACTATCTGCTAATGCCCGTTTTAAGCGTATTTCACCGTCTTCGCTTTCGCCGCCTTTGATTGTGCCCGTTAACTATCACTATACACAGCAAGTTTTGTTTTTTTTTTGCTTTTCACTTGATTTTTGGTGAGTGCACCAAGTAGGCGGACATGTCCAAATCGATTCAGAGTCTAATTGGAAAAGAAAATATTTTTTATATACAATTTTTTAATAGATATCGAATGCTACGTTCGCACCCGAAGATAACTACTCTTTATTTCTAGTATCTAGTGTTATTCCACGACGACACTAAGATAATCTCTCAAACTTCAACTAGAGATAAACATATGTTTTTACATATAAAGAAGAACAAATAAATGGGAAAACTTTTCATTTTCGGAAAAACAAAGCAACTTGTAACTTAGTTTTTCTTATAACTAAATTTCTTTCTTTCAAAACACAAGAGAGAGTTCAGTTTACTGGGAATTGTTGGATTTAAGAAAAACCTGTCGATACATATGCACATAACACACAGTGCCAAAGTGCAAGCTTCTCAAATGTGCATAACAAACTTACTAGATAACTAACCAAATAAATCAAGTGAAACTTGATAAAGCCGTATTTCGAGACAAAATAAATTCTTAAAATAAACAAACAAGTGCAGATAAAGATTTTTCCATAAGAACAATAGCCAGTGTAAACATATTCAGTTTGCATTGCAAAAAAAGACAAATTGAAACAAAGCGAGAAATATTACGGATAAGCAGTTAAGAAAGAGAGCGAAACAAAGTTAACTTTTGTCAATTTAGAAAACTAGAAAAGTTTTGTTGCAAATTGGTTCTGTTTCTATTAAAAGTCGGTTTTTTTTTCCTTTTCTTTTCAAATATATTCCGAAAAAGTGCATTTGTTATTCATTATTTATAAAAGATGTGGAGCATACAAATATTAAATGAAATAAGTTTATCTTTAAACTTTTCTTTCGTTCTACTTCGCTGGATCTTTTTCTACGCTACGTCCCTTGTGATACGTGCCACAATTGGTGGATATAAAGCCAAGGTGGATTTAAGATAGGCCCTCTTTTACATTATCACGCGGCTTGAGAGCAAGTGTTGAATGGACTTAACTTTATTTGTCTGTCTGTCCCTCTGTCCGTCGATCTACCTTTTTTTTCAGACATACTGACACCGTAATGCAAAGTAGTGGCCCTACACACTATAGTCAAAGCCATCCCGGAACAGCTTTCGCGCTATCTCAAAATGGAACCTTATGGAATTTTGATCATATGGAATTTATATCATCCTAATTTTCCCGTCTTCGAATGCGATACTATTTACCACAAATATTACAAAGTTGGACACGCTAACACATGGACACACAATGGAACAGTATTTTTATGGGGTTTTTGAGAGTTGTTTCTGGCCTTTAAAAAAATCTTGACAAAAGATGAATCCTTGGTATACCGCAATATTGGATAGACGTGACCGATTTTTACAATTTTTGTACAGACACTATAGCATTGCTCGAAGAATGTATGTCCAAATCTTTATAGGTTTGTCTGTTGGAGTTTGTGAGTGATCAGCAAGACAGAGGTATTCTTAGTTTACGTGGTACTGTACATGTGTCCTCTGATCGATTTCCAATGCCAATAGGCGTGCAATAACCTCCTTTGTTTACGCCAAATTTAAAACCATTGCTGGGCTTAAATCAATTCAGAATTTAATGCTGATCAAAAATATATATATAGTGTCCCTGAGGCTCTGTGCTAGATGTTGCAAACATTTTGTCAAAACGAATATACCTCTCATCCTTCCGTGACAGGTATAGAAAGCAAAAGCACAAAAGTGAGTAACAGCAGTAATGAAGTAAATTGATTGCTTCGAAAGTGTCCACACAATTGTACATAAAAAGCAGAAAAAGGTCAGCTGAATGCTTTGAGCCTTTTTTGATGAAGGCTGAGGTAATTTTTAATGCACAAATTTCGGTATAATCTTTTTGCCTGGGTTTTTTCAACAGAGATTAATTTTGTGCTACTGGGAAATTTTTAAATAAAACCCGTACTTACGACGATTTCTTTGAAACGCTAAGTACGCTTAAGTGCTATAAATTATTTACAGTCGTTACATATTCGTTGGAGTATTCCGTAATTGATTTAATCGCTACTTTAAAGTAGTGTTGATTACACCTGCCTTAAAGTGTAAGGTCAACAAGCAAAGCAGTGCGAAAAATGCATTCCGTAGAACATATGTAATTATTTAAGTAATTTATAATTAAATGTCCTTTCAATCGGTGAATATGCAGGAATAAAAAGCCGAATAAATTGGTTTAATCAACCAGATGCAAAGTGGTGATGAAACGCGATTATGCCAAGTAAAGTTGCGAAGCCAATGCTATTTAATTAATCCTTATGCATATATAAACGCCATTTCTTTTGTATGTGTGATAAGCTTTTTTAATGTCCGAGCATTGCTGCGTTTCTATATTTTTTTAAATGACTGTTGATGGAATACTTTTTAAGAACAAGAACGAACAAGTGGAAAAATTTTATTTTACTGCGATCGAATATTTTATATCCGCCATCTTTATCTTCAAAGAGACTGAAGGAAACTAAATTACTTTCTTGTTGTTTTGGCCACTTCTTTAGAATATATATGAAAATTTTCATCGTGTGTCAGGGATTTTTTCAAGTTACGTTGGATGGTAGGAGTGTCCTTTAACGAATTGATTAGTCGATCATAGACGAAGTATGCCAACTAAGTTATTTCGAATGTGATATTCCCGTTCCATTCCGTTCTTACTTATACAGGTTTTACTTACTACAGCGTGCCTGTACTACTCACAATAGAAAGAAAATGAGTGGAAAGTAAAATACAGTTTTCGTACTTTAAATACATAAGGATAACTTATATTCAACATATATATATATATATATATATATATATATATATATTTATTTATTCTTTTCCATTTTCAAGAGCACATGCATCGATTTCACAAATCTTTTTATGGTTGCTGACATTGATAACCTTTTAGACTCAGGAAAGTATATTCCTTTCATCAAAATGTTTGCAACCCCTAGGAAGAAGATTTAAAGATCCCACAAAGTATGTATATATTCCTGATCAGCATCAAGTTCTGAACGGATTTAAGCGTATTCGTCTCTCTGTCTGTCTCCTTGCTTGTCTTCATGTCGTATGTGCGTAATGTCTACAGTAAACATTCTCTTTGTTGCAAAAATGCACTGTAGAAGTTCTTGCACGCAGGCTAAGGCTGAAAATGTGTTTTATATTATAAAAGACGCGCCCACGGTAAAAAGTAACCTAATTGCATAGTTGTTTTTAAAAGCTCACTACTCGCAAACTGCAACAGTAAATATTTACACATTCTATTTTAATATAACGGTGATGGATATAAACCATCCATATGGCCACAGCCAAATATGATTTCCTTATTAATTTTGGTTTTTCTACGCCTGTTATTTTACGAGCCAATCACAAAGCAACTTTGTATTTTAGTTTTAAAACATTTTCAAAAAGGTTTTTCTATAGTTCCTAGTTTAAAGGAATCGGCCATCAGCAGAAAAGCCCAGGTACATTATACCAGTGTACTACTACAGTCCACTTTTTGAAGTGATAAACACAAACGTTCTCTTCTACTCACATACGTATGAATCAAATAAGTTTTTGAAAACGAAAAAATTTGACTGACCTTGTATTCAATTCATATTTTGTATAAAACGTTTTTTATTATGACAACACTAACCTTTTTTATTCCATTCAGTCAGTTTCAAATTTTCTTAGTAATTTTATGGACTGTTTTTGAAATGCTTTTCCATTTTTATTAGATTTTTAAATTAAATAAATTTGAAAATTCTCTAATTTGGCAAAATGAAAAATTAACCTTCAGACAGATTGAATGATGGAAGTCAATCAACAGGAATCTGGAAGTGCTGGCGCAAATGTAAATGGGATAAAAGACAACAAAGATGAGTTGCTTTTATATTAAAATTTAAATGCGTGTCTTTGTCTCTTATAGAATTTCAAAAGAGAAAAATTAAGGCACCTTGCTTGCTTTAGATGTGTTCCGCCCATATAGCAAAAATTAACTGTTTTTTGGTGAGCGTCATAGTAATTGTCTTCCTTTTAGATACGTATATGAAAAGCTACCCTTTAGCCTTCGAGAATCCTATACAAGTTCTAGAAGAGCTCTTTCGAACTTATAGCAAACAATTCGCGACTTTTAATGGCGGTTCCAAATACTGCGATCGCCGAAAGGATATCAATCCCGGGAAAATATTAACAAGCATTCGAAAGAATTGGATAATACATCAAGAAGCCGCTTTAAAAGACCTGGAAATTGCTTTACGCAATGAACACAAACTCAATTCTGTGGCGCTAGCAGGTCCGATTGGTGTGGGCAAAAGTTTAGTAGTAACCAGTTTGATCGCCAACTTTCCATGGCCCGATAATGTGCACACATACGCTTGGAACACGAATGTAAGGGATGAAGCTGAAAAATTTTACATGCTTCGAATGATTATCCAGCAATTCTCTGATTGTGGACATAATCTATTGATTATAGAAAACCTACAAGACAGTGATCACGCCTTAGTGTCTTTGCTTAGTGAATCAATTAAGAAAACAGTTAATAAGCAAAAGAGGATTATCGTTTTCTACATATTTAATTTAAGCTCAGACGAATATATGCGAGAAGAGCAACAAAAATTTCTCATCAAATCTCTACCGCTCGTAAATATAGTCATTTTTAATGCATTTACCGAAAAGGAACTTAAGGATTGCATATATAGGGAAATGAGAGTAGAACAAATCAATTTAAAAGCAGAAGACTTCGATAGAATAACTCAAACAATCGACGTCGCTCAATCGGGTTGTAGGAATGTAAACGAAAGGGTATTAAGTTACGGCAGCGTTAAACCGAGATGACTTATTTCACAGTAATTTCTAGTTGATATGCTTTTTGGTCTTAAGCTTTTGAGAAACTTATTATTATCTTGTAAAAATAAACAGTCGATACATTTTTTAAATTGATTTGTCAAAGCTTTTTCTAATCGGATTAATTGTAGAAATGCTCCGGGGGATTGAGTAATTTTTATGTGATGATGTTTCCAATTAAAATTATTTGCATTCGAAGAGCGCGAAACGTCTTTCATAAAGTCTAGCAGAAGGGGTTACTTTCCAAACTGTCTTGTAACTCCAAGCTATTTGCCACTTAAGTCCTCTTTGCAAAACAAGTACATGTCAAAGTCAAAATGCAATGTATGTAAAATTGGAACTAGAGCGCCTCGGGCAAGTGTTCTAAATCGTACGCTCTATACAATTTTAAGTTCCTCTGAAGCAACCCTTTGCGTTACATCCACACTGTAGACATGAATGTAATAATTAAGCCCTCATTATGTCCCAATGGCTGCTAAGCCTATTTAATGGGTCTTTCCTATCTACAGATGGTATGTTCTATTGGTGTTCCTATAGTAACTTAGAATTTGAAAAAGTCGAAATCTTCGGTTCATGTTAACTAAACTGATGTTAACGACAACAGTGTTTACTGCCAAGTATTGGCCAGACTTAGAGAAAAGCACGAGAAATATCAAATGTTTATTCACAATAACTTACGTGAAACGATAGATTTTAACGATATAGCTTAACTGAACTAATGTATTAATCGAAGGTCATTTATTCTGTCAGATATTTCTTCTATAACAGATACTATTTTTCTCATTTCTTTTTATGTTCTAAAAGATTTTGTTGAACGCTATACAATTTGTAATATAAGAGTATATTAAATTTGTGCGGATGCATGCAACACATAGCCGAATTTGAGATAGACACGCCTTTTATTATACCGCTCAGTTCCGAATCACTTTCTGAAGCGGTTTAAGTTTGTCTGTCTGTCTATCCGTCTTGTATTCTCGTAGTCCACCTGCAGCCCGCAATAGTTGAGATATTTTGATGGGATTCGATCCGAACAATTTTCAATAGCGTCCGTCCTTGGGCCAGAACACGCCACTGTACCAAATTTCATCAAAACATCCTAACGTTGTGACCTGTAGCTTGAACACAAACTTACATGGGCAAGCACAGACGGACAGACAGGCTTAAATCAATTCATATAATGATGCTGAATCGATTGGTACAATAAAACGTGGGTCCATCTTAAGCCTTTCTGCGTGTTACATCATTTATATACGCTTTTGTAGGGTATAAAAAGGAAAGGTATTAAATTTCGGCACTCTGTAGTACCGTGCTGTCGAATGGTTAATTTTTTCCATCTTTGTGCACCTACTGAAGTATGAACAATAGGCGAATCTAGATGCAAATATTTATCATTGTATCTGCTCTGCTTTACAACGAGCAAGCAAGAAACTTTTGTTGATCTTGAAAAGAGACGCCTTCTCAGCTTATGCTTCCCTGTGATCCTGCTCGACGCTTCGATTTAGCTCAATACCAACCGTCGTGCACGAAATTTCAATGTTTTTTTTCAATTTTGAAGCCGATTACTTTATAATGCTTAACACAGAAAGCACACAGAAGGACTGACGGCCTTAAAATTTGACATTGATCAAGAATACACATACTTTATAGGGCCGCTAAAGCTTCCTTTCGGTTATTATCGATATTCAGGGGGAATTTAGGAACCGTTAGTATAATATATCGATGAGAGTTTTCGCGTGAAACTTCTTTAACACGAGGTTGAACATCATCCCTAAAAGATGGCCTCTCCTTTGTTTCTCTGAAATCATTTAAATCAGTGCCATTAAGGCAACTCGTATTCAATGCAAAATTACATGTCAGGCTTTCTCTCACATCATTTAAATTTTTGCCCTACATGGTATTATAATGACTGACTTTCATTTAAATTATTTTCTATCACATAAACCGTCGCTCATGTCAAAAGCAACAATAGGCTATAAAATACAATTAAGTGCTCGTCAATAATTACACTTTAGCGATCATAAAGTGACGGTTTATCCCTTTATTGCCTTTTGTTTCAATTCAGATAAACGTTATAAACATAAAACAAAAAAAAAATCAAAAAACAGGAAAATACACTTAATCGCATTAAACATCTTTCCACTCGAATGAGTTGAGACTGTAATATAATTTTGCATTATTTTATATGCTGTTCAGATTTCAAATAAAGCATGTGGCTCTATGATACTTGCAAATTTTACGTCAATTTTTGTAATATTTTCGAAAAATGCTTTTAAAATGAAAAAAAATTTATTTAATTTTTGTTTTCGTTAACACATGCGAAATACTTTAATAGGTTTTTATAAATTTCGCTGTTTGTGTACATTTTTGCACCCTACACCACTTGTGGTGGAAGAATTTATTAAGTTTGTGGGGACTTGAGACACACCCATGTTTTGTTATGCCGATAGATTCCTTCTATCCGTCTTGTTTTCTTGTATTCAGCCTGTGGACCGCAATTTTTGAGATGTTTTGATGAAATCTCCTAAATATCGACGTGTTTTGGACCGAGGATGCACGCTGTTGAAAATGTGTCGGATTGGACCACTTTCTCGGCCACTTCCCATACACTGCGGGCACATATACTGCAACTGTATGGAAGTGTAGGTTCTTTCATGGTAGCCCTGACCCAATATAGCGATTTTACTTGTTATGTTTATACAATTTAAAGTATGTATAATCTTCAATAGCCGATGGTGCCGAAATGGACCCAAAAATTTATGAAACTGACTGAAACTTAGGTTTGAAAACGGCCCCAATCGCCTATAAAGACAAAACACAAAAGTCTGCAAATATTAACCTACCTATGGTAGAGGGTATCTTAAGTCTATGGAGACTTGAAATACACGCATAACCGATCATTCAGAACAGTTTTCTGAATCTATTTACGAGCTCCTATCTACCTCTCAAGTGCGACCGTACACCATTTCATCCGCCTTATGCTTCAAAATTTTGACGAAACTTGGTGTCCTTTAACCCAAGCACGAAAACCATTGCCGCGTTGTATATTAAACAGGGCTAAAATATCTGAATCGAATGAACCAATTTTTGAATCCCCTCTCATACTCCCTCCCTCTTTCCTATGAATAGTCAGCATTTATAAGGTGAAAATGCCTAACAAGAATAAGTGTTTAACATAACTGTGTCAAACATTGACCATGTAGGCCTGCTTCTTGGACTGCGTTCTGCGTTCGAAGTAAAACGTTGACCAGACAGCTATTTTCTGTAGTTTCCAAATAGACATTACTCGGCTATAGTTCCGTCCGGTGTAAAAGCAGTTCATATCTTCTTCGTACAATTTTGCGCCAGCAGCGTTTCACAAATTAGTTGATGCGTTGTCGTATTCGAACAGGTTTTATTTTCTTCAACTCTGTTCGTTTCTTCTTCAATCTTCTTTAATCAAAAGCGTGCGCCAGCTATCGTTTCTTTGAAGATAGTCAATGATATCCCGTGTGGATTCCAAAACATGCCCACTGCCAGCAGCGTTACCCACTTCCCTGTTGACATGATTCCGTTTCAGTTGACTCATGTTTCATCCATAAATGCATAAGGAACGAATGCGTTATTTTGCGATTTCAATCGGGCGTGTAAAGTGTTAATGAAAGAATCATATAAGATGTTTAAAGCAGTAGTTTGCTCAGTTTGAGTTGCCCAATACTTTCTTGGTACTTGAGGTGATGAATGCGCACATATGTCCACGTACAGCTGCGGGGAGGAAAAAGCAATTACATAGAAGATTAACATAAGCTCGTAGCTCCAATATAGCCTTGCCTCTTGTGCCTAAATATCTTTTCCTTATGTATCGTTTGAGAAGAAAACAAAGCTATGTTTTATTTCCCATTTCTATATATAAGAATCGTAGTGTAGCGTAGATACGTTGTCAAGTTTGTCTGGATTGTCTGAAAAGTATCGACCTTAATAAAAAGGGTTAGTTAGCGAAGTTTGTAGCAAATGTAAATCCAACCTAAATGAATGATACAAATATGTGAATACAAAGGCGCAACACTTATTGTATCATAGGTAATATTTATACAAAGGCACACGTCTAGTCCGCTTTCAAACGCCGTCTAATAATAACACGAATTTCTTCATCTAAATGGAAATTGTTTCCACTGCCACACTGCAAAGTTTATTCATTTGCACGTGCGTTTATTTGTACCTTTTTTATAATTTATGGCATGGATTTGAGGCAGTCATCAAATATATGTTTGTTCGGTGTCAAAACCCCAAGGCAGGTTATGATGAATGATATTTCATTTTGTATGACAAATGAGGCTTTTCTTCTAAATCGAGCAATTGTTACATGTTGTTGTTGTTGTTCTACTTACACAATACATCATTGAAACAAACTGAGATATTAACTGACTTATACGCTTTCCATTTGGTTACGTAATTGCCTCGCAATGCAGGAAAAACCTTAAATTTGCAGATGCTTTGAAAAGTGCTTACAACATTCGCGAGCAATCTGCTAAAAAGAAATTAAAAGAAAAGAAATTATTATGGAAATCTAAAACACTCTTAACGAAGTGCTTATGTTGTGTTTACCTTTACCTAACTTTCGCAATCGCAACTACGTAGAAAGTATTTTACATTCGATTTATGAAAAACTCCTTAGGTATCAAGTAATTATCGGTCAGTTAGAGGAGGAGGAACGGTCGGTTAAAGACTCCCCTACACAGAGACACAAAGAAAATCTGAGAAGTTTAACACCATGCGACGTATTTTTCTCTCGCTGTCATTACGTCGAAGTCCTTAAGGTGGACTGTTTTGATGAACGGTGGGGAAACGAGGAGGACGATATGTTTTTCTTAATTTTTATTTTAAATTAAGACAAAACACTCTTTCTCTTCTTCAAAAATATTCAGCGCGTCAATGACAGATGATCTGTGTTCTCTGAACATTTTCTAATCCATTATAATGACATATTCAGGATACAATTTAACTCAAACCGAAAATTCATTAGTCAATGTCAGAATTAAGCCCTCCTTCATGACGTGAAACGTCAAAAAACTATAGAAAACTATAAAAAACTTTAAATTTCAAAAATAATCGTAAAATTCACTTTTTCAATCTAACGGTCAATTGTGTTTATACCATTACGATATGAAAACCTTTTACATTTTCCTTTTCACGTCATACCTTGCAGCACTTACAACAAGAGGATGTATATAAAATTTGTGCGGATACATGCAACATCCAAATGGACTTAAGAAGTATCCATGTTTTAATATACCAATTGTCTGAATACCTTTTTCTCAGTCAGTCCTGCTGTCCATCCGTTTGCCTGTCAATTCGCCCGTCCACCGTCCGTTCATGTAATTTTGTGTTTAACCTACAAAACGTAACTTTATTGCAAATTAACAGAAACTAGATCGTTGCACAGACACACACACAACCATTTTTTTTTAAAACTCACACAATTCCTGTGGAAGAATTTTATAGTTTTATTTGAATATTTCTACATCGAAGCTAAATTATATTTGCCATTAAGATGATTACAAGGGACGCAACAATACTGGACGAAGAAAAGTGTGTAACTTGTTGCGAAATTCACATATCGGACACAAATGTAAGCAAAATCACTGTGGCACTTCGAGCTGGCGCACTGGCGTACCCGTAAGCCATAAGAGTAAGTATCTATGTAAATAACGTGATGAAACGAGAAAAAGGCAGATAATTATCAAATGAATCCAATTTCATTTCATTTACTGTTCCTAAAATCCTAAAATTGAAAACATTATTGTGCAACAATATTGCTTTAGAAAAATTTGCAAATATTTCACTTTCACTAAATTCAAGGATTCATTTTCAGAGCCATTTGAAATTCCTTAAAATAACTTGAAGACATTTGACTCTAAAGCTTTTCAATGAATTCGTGAAATAATCCTGCGGTTGGGAAAAGGTAAAACTGTGAGCTTAGCACATTGAGCATTTTGATATTGAAAAAAAAAGAAATATCTTGAAGCTAATTTCGTATACCTATTTAGGGCAGAGGGAATCACCCACCAAACCATTCCTCTTGGAAAATGCGGTTGGTTTGACAGCCTTTTGTCAATTTTTTTGGACCTGGACGGAATGTAGCTTCAACAAAATGGTGCCACATGCTATACCCTCGAGAAACAATTTAATTTTTTTCTATTAAATTAAATTCCAGGACGCACGATCTACTCACTCTGACAGCAAGGCGACTTATCAAACTATTGCGGGCAATATGATTCAGTTGCTTCTACGCCTCTTTTTGAATTACTATCCATTTTGAGGATCACTCCTCGGTATATACCTTTACCCTTGGGAATTACGCTTTATGGCTGAGGCAGGTTTTATCTTAAAGTAACATCAAGCGTATACCGCACTGTCGTGCACATTGGACAATTGATTGATTTGCTATCTTCCACAGAGCAACAGGGAGAAACAGCAGCCTGCAAACTATTAAACAAATGTATGGCATTGTAAAATTCCGAAGAATTAACTGAAAATTAAACTCGTTTAAATGACTCTTACGGTTTGAGTAAAATTTCTTTCCTTTTTATTAAAAGTACAGTGAGAAAGCACCACAGCTTTTTGTTTTTTGCTTCTGTAAAAATCACTAACTAAACCCAGAAATAATTTCAATGAAGTTTTTCCTTCTTCTGCGTATTCACAATAGTGAAGCTGGGATCCTCTATTCAGCTATTTAAAAAGGATTGAAAAAGCGGTAAAATATTCACTTGAGAGTAAACAAAAAAGGAAAGAGTGGAAGGCAATAAGTGGAAGCAAATAAATGAAAAACACAATTCAAACAGAATTGAATATTCATTAAAAGGGATGAGAACCGTTGATAGCCATTTGCTCTGCCAACAAAAAGGAGCGCATTAAAAGCTCCATTTGCCTTGCGTCCACTTCGTTTCTCTACATCATACTTGCAATATTAAGTTTGAATGCCCTCTATAAACAATATCGCACAAGGTTAATATAAATCAATAGTAAAATCTGTTTTCTCTAAAGGGAAGTCACGCAATCTTTCTAATAAATTACTTCGCGCGATGTCGCCATTTGAAAATATTGCTTATGGTTTCGATTCTTCGTTTTAATTACAAGGAACAATGAAAGTTTTTTTTTAAATACATGACAGACAAGTTACATGTTAGCCGAAGATTAACTTTCTTTGACTGTGTTGTAAACGAGAACCCAGCAACGCGTAATCATGTAAATAAAACTCGATTGCGCGGAATAAAGCGAAAGTGACATGTGACCATCGACAAAGCAAACGAGAATCACGGAAGGAAGGAGCGCGGTGAAAAGTAGGTCGCTTAAACATTTTGTTAGTCCTGTTTTCTTATTTAAACTTTCTTCAAATTGTCATTAAAGCTTTTTGCAACGTATCTCTCTGGGTTATTTTGTATGATAGCACCACGATCTAATCGTGATTTTTACGCCGCTTTATCATATCCGACCCACGCGACAGATCATCGACAATGAGAAGTAAGTGATTGAGCAAAGTCTTCCCAAAGCTTTCTACACCATTTTTGGTGCAAGGGCACATTAAATTCGTCATAGTTTTTGAAACATTTTGATGAAATTGATACAACGACATTTTAGGCACAAGGACGAGCGCTATTGAAACTGGTTTCGATGGGACCACTTTTGCCATTATTCTGAAAATTTCTTATATGAGCAACTGGTGTGACTCGCCCCACTATAGTGTTTTCACTTTCTTTATGTTTCACTTTCTTTAGTGTTTTCACTTTCTTTATATTTTAATTGTCTTCTCTCAAAGTTGGTTGACACTCCCGTAAGACAAAGTTGTATTCAGACTAAGAAGATCTTATGGTTGTTAGAGCATAGCTGTAGATTTTGAAGCCCAGCTAAGCGGACATCGAATGAGGCCTCACCACACAACCACGAAGTAGAGCAAAGAGTGGAAGCAAAATTGGATCATTGCGGAACGCCTGTAGGCTTTCTACACGCTTGTGGTACAGGGCACATTAAGTTTGTGCGGGCCTATGTGACGCCCAAAAAGGTTTAAGATAGACCCATCTTTTACTATTAAATTATCGATCTAAAGTCATTCTCTGAATCGGTGTAAGGCCTGGCTGTCAGTCTGATGCCTGTCTATGTACACTTGATCAAGCATTTCGAGTAAATTTGCAAAATTTTTTGACGAAACTGGCATACTAAATTGATATGTAAAATTTGGTTCGGCTGGGCCAATCTTTAAAAGCTCCTCTCGAATGAATCTTTATATGATAAAATAGAATAATTTTTAATATTTGATGGGGGAAATAAGTTATATATTTTATAGCGAAAACCGGTCCACAACAGCAATTTAAAAAACAAAAAAACGAACTTTAGAGAGTTTGGATCACATAGGTCTACTTTTCGGACTCCAACATAAACAAGGGTTATCATGAAAATCAAGCTTTTATAAGGAAAGAAAGTCCAATTTCTAGTTTCTAGTTCTTACGGCAGAAACTGAAAAATTATAACATTTTTAGGAAGCGAATTAAGTTTTCTAAATATGGATTACGTCGTTCGATGTTCTGAGCATTCTCCAATGTGTATGCTTTCATTAAGAGTGTGCCTTGGCATTAAAATAATGAGTGTAGGGTGTCTGAAGGTCGGCTTTGCCGACGATAATGCTCTTACCTGTTCCTTATTACACCGTAAATTTGCACCTTTATGCACAACAAAACAATAAAGAAATATTGCAGAATAAGTGAGGCCATGATGCAGAGTTCGTCCCCAGATACAACTTTTTCTGAAGTATTTGTCCTTGAATACGAAGAATAAGTAGAGGTTAAAAGAAGGTAAAAGAATTTACTTGCTTTTCTGCAGATAATTTTTCCAGTGACGTCATTCATTATTTTTGCCCAGTGCAATAATAAAATTCCCTCATCCAACTCTTTTAAATGTTTTTTGAAGTTCATATTACGCCAAAAAATATAACCTTCTTAAGCAAATAAATACCTCAATATTTACTGTCCGTTTTTCAAACTCCTATGTAGGAGCGTAAATGCAGTAAAATTCAATGAAAAAATCCATTCCATAACCAAAGTGTGAGAAGCTGGCCGTGAAGAAATTATTAGTTAAAAGTATGTATGTGCTTGGAAAGTAAAGATATTGTGACGGTATGCAAAAAAGCTATTGACACGCTTTGAACGAAAACTTTGAAAGTATAACATAATTCCACTCTGTTGAACATGAAATTTCAGATCCTCATTGAATTATCGTAAGAGGAGCCCTTCGAAAGCAAGCTTGCTTGAATTTGTGTGTGCGTGCCGTGAAGGGGGATGCGGAAATAAAAATGCTTATGTTTCAACTCAACTTTTATTGGGGAATACTCAGGTATTCTGTTTTCATTGCTTTGATTATGTTTTTGTTTTACTTTCAATGCACCTAACATGCTTTCCATGAAACCATTTCCATCGTTCCCATTACCTGGTTCCCATTAACCTGAAGCTATTGTTAATAATCGAGCCTTTCAATTGCTTTCAGTTGCTTTGTTTCTTTTTTCAATTTTTTAAAAGAAGCAAAAAGGTTTGGAGCAAAACACTTGATCACCTGAGAAGCGCACGTCTTCAACCTTCAAAGCGGTAAATTAGAAATATGCTTCATGAGATTAACTTTGCAAGATATTATCTCATAAGATACCTTAATTGGTTATGAATAACGACGTGAAGAACTTAACAAAAGCCTGCGAACTCTTTCACTTTGCAGTTACAACATTCAGGTTAGAAAGTATAACAGTAGACAGGTAAACATTTCATTACAGAACTTACACACAGTGTGTCTGTAAGTCTGTCTTACATTCGCTTTAGAAACGCTTACGTTTGTGAAAGTCGAAAGGAACGGCAAGCTCTTGGCATATACTCTCTTGAACATTGGCAGCAAATTAAAGGTGCATCTACTCTTGGTAAAATGCTACAACTTACAGCTTGCAGCAGACAGTGTTTTGAAAGTTAAACGTGATCAGTCATGTTTCTATATGAAGGGGTAATCTAATATATGGCGTCTTTTCAGTCTTCGAACTGGAATACTATGGCGCAGGCGTAATCGGTTTAAGTAATTATTTCATCTTTAACTTTGGGGATAGGAAGGTCGGTATGTAAGATGTCATTACTCGCATTTGTGATGAGTCTTATGTTTTAGCCTGATATCTGTCGCCCATAGCCAAGCGCGATGCGTCCATACTGAGGTTAGAATGATTTTGTATAACGAGACTGTATTCTTCCGACTAAAGTTGGATTTTCGTCGTTTTTCACGACGGCTTCAAGTATAAGACGTCGATGCGAACGCGCTCGTTGATTTAACATGCGCTTAACCTTTTCATGCAACTGCTCAACATCTTGGAAGGAAAAACCCGATTGAGAATTTACCTTATGTCAAAGATTTATATAATTTTCTTGTCCTAAGAAATTAAAAAATGTTTTTCCTTTTTTTCAACTTTTTCATCCAACGATTCAAACTTCAAAACTTTAAGTTAGCTTAAGTCGACAGGTTAATGGATTGCTTTGCCGAAATTCTAGCTCAAGCCGCTCTGCTGTGAATTGATTTGAAAAAATGGATTTTTCAGTCAAACTACTCACTACTACTACTTGACAATTTTAATGAGATGAGTATTTTTTGATAATGCGGTCAGATAATCATAATAAATTGTTTTGTTTTATAAATGAAATTCGAAATACACAATCGCTGTGATTGTTATTAAAGAGGCTACAAAATTAAAACTTAAACATTTTATGCAAGCAAGCAAGCAAGCAGAGAGAATGCATAATACATACTTAATGTAATTGAGAACATAACAACAATAAATATCAATTTTAGATTTGGAATTTACTTTTGCTGCTCATATTGAATGTTGAAATGGTTATTGAAATTTCATTTATTGCAATAAACATTTATTTAAACTGGGAATGACTTGGCCTACATATGTACACAATAAATATTACACTCCATAATTATTAATGCGATTCAAAACGTGCATCATAAACTAGTTAAGTGGGCAGAGCAAACTAATTCTGTGCGGTCTAATTGTATTTTATAGGAGATATTTTCAGACAGTTATACAAGCAGATATGGTGTGCCTATGGTAATATTTGTGAACCCATCATCGAAGCATGAAGTCTGTTCAAAGACCGCATAGATCGCATAGGGTGTATATTTCGATCGATTTAAATATGTCCATGTGTCCGTCTGTGTACTGTCTGTTGTAAACAGTTTCTTGGCCGAAGAAATGGAACAAACGCCTTCAAATTTGGCATACACTTTGGAAGTTCTAGCGGACAGGTTGGAGGAAGACCACGTAAAGTGAGAACATCACTATTTTTCAAAAGGAAATAAAGTAGTTTTGCGCCACTTTTATTTTAAAAAAAATATAGAAAATCAGCAACGGTCATCGGATATTGTAGAATGTGTTTGTCACCTATACAATCTTTCGTTCTTGCTCTCAATGGAACAAAAACAACGCCAAGAGACAAGTCAATGAATGGTAAAATTCCGTAAATTGTAATTCAAACTGACGGCTTGTTCTTCAGAATTGGCCCCAACCTTCTATCATATCAAAAGTATGTTCAATATAAACAGATTTGTAGCAAGTGATGAGATCGTTGCGGAAACTGAAGTGTATTTCGAACGTCATTACAAATCTTTCTATGAAAATAGCAATAAAATGTTAGTGAAGCCATTCTTGATGAATAAAGTCGAGTGTTGCAAAAACGAAATATGAAAATGCTTTTTTATTAACTATCCCTCCCGGTAAGTGTTGAAGAATGCATTGTACATGTATGATGATCATTATCTCATGTTTCGATGAAATTTCCAAAATTTTTTAATGGAATATTTTATGGCTTTATCCGCAAGAGAAATAAATGTTATTAGAATATCATTTTTTATTTACAAAAAACACACAGACAATTATGCAGTTGTGCACTGGGTAGGGGGAATACTTTCGACTATTAGAGTTTGAATATTATATTAATATTGTAATATTCCCATAGCTAATATAATTATTATATAATAACATCAATTTGGTGTTGTATTGAAGCACAATTTATTTGTTATGCTTTCATTTTAGCACACACGTAACATAAACATATACCCCTTTCAATGAGTCTATCAAAATTTGATTGTATTTAATTTTCAAGGCATAGGATTGAAAATTCACAAAAGCCTTAAATAAGAGCCGAAATTGTTGTAAGCAATTATATCACAATTACCAAAATAAAATATATCCCAACAATGTTCATGCTAAAGATTAATAGCTAGTAATTAACTTCTGAGATTTTAATGTCGTTTGATTCGAAAGTATTGTCACGAAAATCACGCACTTGATAAAATCGGTGTGGATGAAAACTGACCGATTTTCGAAGAAACAAAAAAAAAATCTAAAACCAAATGAATATTCATACCCTGCCGACGCAGCTGGTGACTGACAGACAGATTAACAATAATCCACAGAAAATTTCGCAGGTGAAAAGAGGTCAGCAGGAAAATTCCGCAATGCAGCTCGGTGTTAGTGAAAGTATTTACCGAAGGCAAAGCGTTGGCTCGTAATATTCAAATGCACAAAACCAGATCCCGCATTGCAAATGTAAATTCTTGTAAATAAATAGTAAACAGATCTTCTAAGAGATGTAACTGAAAACTATGCTATCCTAAAAAGGGCAATCCCGTGATGCGGACTTAATCTGAAAATAATGTTATGTAAGCACAGTTGCATAAGGGCTGTTTTACTTAACAGTATATTTTATAGTATTTGGACATCCTCCGATTAGTTATTGAAACTTTCATGCTCTCAAATATTTTACCGGAAAACCAAACCTTGC
Source organism: Glossina morsitans morsitans (assembly GCA_001077435.1). Classification (NCBI taxonomy): domain Eukaryota; kingdom Metazoa; phylum Arthropoda; class Insecta; order Diptera; family Glossinidae; genus Glossina; species Glossina morsitans. Next base: position 30,241 of record CCAG010023193.1, read on the forward strand.
ACAGGTTCAGCGAGTATGAGTAAAATCATCTTCTGAATTGTTAAACAGGCAAAAGGACTATAGCGGGGAAATTCCATCATTAAATACCATACACCATCTTGCGGATGAGGATTTAAATGGATAGAATCACTTTCAACAGCGTTCATCCTTGCGGTAAAACACGTGAGTGTGTCAACTTTCATCACAACATTTCAAGGATCGCGGGCTGGAGATTGAACACAAGAAAACAAAGCGGTTAGATGGACAGACAAGCTTAGATCGATTTGGAAATGATCTTCTGTATAATGAAAGGTGGATGTATCCTAAGGCCTTCTGCGTGTTGCAAACATCCGGGCAAACTTAATAAACCCCGTACAGCACAAATTGTGTACAAACAACATCCAAACATGCAAATATTATTATTATTAACCTGGTTCTAATGTACATTAATAATATACACAACAGTTCCAGGGAGCAGTTTGTGGCCGCTTTGTCGATATACGGCTTTAGTATCCATAGACAATAAAAAATAGGTAAGAAAATTATGCTTAACAAAATCGGATTCGGTAACTAACTTTTCCGGGACACCAGGTATGAATGTTGTCGATCCAGATGTACTCTTAGATAAAATAACCCTTATGATGGGCTGAAAAAAGATTTCGCTTCGCAAGTTATGAGCATCCAAAAACAAACTGCTAATGCAGGATTTTACCATTGAATCACTACAATAGGTATCACATCAAACAAGCAAATGAAGACCAAGAATAGCAAAAAATCTCCGTTTTACTTTTTGAACCTGTTAAAATGATGCAGAAAGCCCTCTGATTTATTCGTAAGATTCATTAAAATTAAACAAAAGGATTAAAGTTTACCCATAAACAAACAACAACAAAAATAAAACTTATATTTGAGAGATAAAGAGCTAAAGTGCATTTTGTAGATAAACTTGTAATGGTTTTCTTGGAAATATTTCGTTGCCAGAAAATCGTTGGTTACAAAATACTCTTAGTTTCATTTACGGTTACTACTATGAAGTTTTTGATTTCTAAAAGTGTTTAAAATTCGTAGAATTCGATTCATTCTAAGTTTTTTATATTCTTCTCTAAGTTTTCCATTGTTTTTCGGAAAAGTTCGTTTACCCTACACGATTTGTGACGCAAGGGTACATAAGTTTGCGCTGATGTAGGCAACATGGAGGCGATCTCTTCATTTTCACTAATTGAAGAAAGTTTATCACATATACTACAAAGTTGCGCAGGCAGGCAGGTGGACAGGCGAACAGACGGACATGTTTAGATGCAATCCAAATTTGAAACTGGCCAAGAATTTATATACTTTATGGGTTTTTTGAAACTTGTTTCTGCGCCTTATAAGGGTACTGAAAAAATATGTAGAGTAAGACACACTTATTATATTGGGTAGGCGTGTTCATTTTTTTTCATTTTTCTACGTGTACCACAACATCGCCCATAGAATATGCGTTCAAATTTTTGGACATTTATTAGCTGTAGTTTATGAATAATGAGCAAAAACCCAACTTTTTATTCCGTTTGAAAAAGAAAGGTGTTCTCAATTCACGTGGTACTGTGGGCGTGTCCTTCGATCGATTGGGCCCATTTTCAATACCAACCTGCAGGCAAGACTATTCATTGTTTCTGACAAATTTGAAGTCAATGGCTTCATTGTCGCGGCCAAGAGAATGAGTAAAATACACATTACACAGACGGACGGTTGCCCGTTTTGGTGTTGCAAAACTTGTGTCAAAATGAATATACCCCTCATCAATCGGTGATGGGCATAACAAAGTGAGCTCCTTAAAACACCAAACCAAAGGAAAGCAAAGCGCTGCTGTGACCCACAATCACTGCGGATGTGGCTCTTGTGCGCAAATACATATAAGTAATCCGTAAAAGTGATAATTTATCGGATCGGACTGCTTTTTATTTTCAAAAGTCGTTATATGAATGATCGTAGAACGGTGTAGGGTATTTAACGGTGGGCCGTGGTCCACTACAGTGTTTTACTTGTTTTTATATCAATTTTCAAATTCGTTTCTGCTCTAAATCTTTCATGGTCGTCCTTGTTTTTAATTTCCCCTTTATAGCTTTTTATTTGATTGCAATTTGTTTTCTTTCATAATGAACTTTCTTTTATCATCAAATTCATTCATCAGATGTATAACATTTATCACCACTTTGTTAATATTACTTTTCAAAGAATTTTTTTTTTCATTTTTGTATAAAAGAAAAATATATTTTCTGTCCTTGTTGTTGCTTAGTGACGAAGGCATTGCTTTTAAATATAAAATTTTTTTGCTTTATAGCATATTTAGGAATTTTTCCCTTTTCCCACAAAACTTTCATAATGTTACGGTTTCTTAGCTCGTCATTGCAACTAATAGGTACAATAGAAGCCATTTAGTAGTTTCTTTAAGAAATTGACCTTCGTTTCCATTCAAACGATTCTTTATGATAATAGCATTTCAAGCTTTACTTATCTTTCTCACACCTTAGAATAGCAAAAGCCACGGACATCGCAGAATAAATGCAGTAAGTATATTACGCAATTACGCAAGTTTCAATATAATGGGTTCTAGCACGAATGGCTCAGTAGAAAACCCGTCTCATTTCGAGGCGAAATGTATAATCATAGGGTAATTTTCGCATATCTTCAACTTTTACGAGTTGCTGGCCTGCTAAATATGATTCTATCAATCTGGAGAATACGACGCAGTCGGGAGAGCTTCCAACCCAAGTTAAAGATCATTTTCTACCCAAGCTCCAGTCAGCTGTCTAATCCCTCCAACTTCAGCTGCATTTTCTCACAGTTTACGATTTACAAAGCAAACAATTTCAAGGCAAGGAATCTATCTACACACCTGCTACTAACATTAATACGATACTCAGGTATCAAGAGTGCTTTGCAGACAAGACTATTATCAATTCATTGTGTACCTGAATGCATAAAAATGCACTAAAAATAAATAGTAAACATCTGTTAAGAAAAATCATAATACTAAAGGGTGACGTCGCAGCGTATTTTTAGTAGAATATAAAAGGAAGGTAATATGCTTTGATTAAAGTCACTGTGAATATATTGAAAATTTAATATGTGTCCAAGTTTGTGCATTTCATAGAATCCGCGAACGTTTTAGTAAACCACGGATATTGCCAGCTTGTTTGGTTCGTTTTCCGCCTGCGGTCTAACGTCATAAACTATCGATGAAACTTACATTACTGTCAAAAAGTTGCTGTGTGTGGTTTAGTGTCCACAAGAGATAAATGTTAAACAATGTTAAATGCATTATCTTAGCTTGAGGACGAACTTAAATTTAAATTCATTTTCGATCAAAATGCAATAAAACGGGGGCATTCAAAGCCATCATTAAATTTTTCCGATAAAACTTGATTTTTTGGTTCTGTTGGAGTAAATATGGACAAGCCCAATGCGATGTGGCTTATATGTCTATTCATTTCGGTGTTTTTTTTTGCACAAAGTAGTAATGTAATGAAGCCTTTTTGAACAAAAACGAAAGAGAAAAAATTAAGTAAGTGAAAGCGAAAATCGTACAAAACAAAAAAAACATCAATTTAAGAGATACTAAGATAACTGAAGGCTTAAGCAGCGTTGGCCATACTAAAAAGGAAATGCGTCAAAAATAAATTTTAGCGGAAGATTTTATTAAGGCCATAGTATGTGTAAATAAGGCTCTTTAAAAACCATAGAGAAGTGGGTACAGATTCATTTCAGCAAGGACCAAAGAACTCCCAAGAACTAATAAAGTACATATATATTCTTAATTATTAGCAAATTTTGTATCGCTCTAGGCTTGTCTGTCCATCCGTCCGTCCATCCGCATATCTGCTTGTGATGAACTTTCTCCGAATCAGAAAAAGCAAAACGTACGGCTTCAAATCTGCCAAAAAAATATTTGCATTTCTTGCACTCACGTCAATGTTGAAAATGAATCAAATCGTTCCGAGACGAGCATACAATGTAAGCCAAAAGAGCAAAACAATTGCAAGTTCCTCCTAAACTACAATAGATACAGCGATAAAAATTGGCATTTATATTCTATGAGTGGTCGTGCGGCACCTGTGTAAAAATAAAAAGAAATGGGCCGCGCCTACTTAATGTCATTTAGAATCAAAATTTTATGTTTTCGAGCTTTTTTTTCAATAAAGCCTTCGTCGGTATAGAAGATTGGACCATAGGCGAATATTTTTACTAAGCTTTGAGCAGACAACCACCAAGAATTTGTTGTAATTTCAAATCGCAATCGTCACTTCCGCACGACCGATCTTAGCTATTCTTCAGCGTTACTTTAGGGTTACCTTAATTAAGCCTTAGTCTATAAATAAACCAAATTTCTTTAATAACTGCGAACGAGTAAGAAAATTGAATACAACAAAATGAAATGCATTATCCTTCGATGCAAGCAAACAAACAAACATAGTGCAAGTGCATTGAAATTATTTAAATATGAACCGAAGTGTTCAGATTGAAGACATATTTGTATAACAATCTTGAGTTTATGGTTTTTCTATTCTTTTTCTTTTTGGAAGTGTTTTTTTACAATACGTTTAGAGACGATTTGGTTTTAGTGTCTCCCTTTTCTCAAGAATTTCCAAAAGAAAAAGCAAAAAATGACATTTTTATCAGACGAAGATGACACATATATGAACGTGTCTTACACTACCGTTATATTGCGTATGCAAAGCAAGTAAGATTTGTATTTATACTCTTGTGATAGCATTTTTTATGAATTTTTTGTCAAATTTCATTCCACATCTTACTTACATAGTAATCCTCAAATGTTTAAAATCATAAGCAAATGTTTTACAACAAGAATTGCTTCACGTTGCTGTCACAGTGTATAAGTGGCTTAAATGCAAATATTTATTCCCATGAATTTCCATCGAATCAAAATTACAATCCCACAGCGATATATTGAGTATATGCATATAAAAAATAATGGTGTATAAGGTATGTAAGGAAAATGATGGGATAAGGCATTGAATGCAAACTCCAATGCGAGAGAATAAATGCGTAAATATTATTTATATGAAATTGTCAAATTATTGCACCTTAGGTATTATTCCGAAGCAAATATATTCCGCGAAAAAGCAAGTTGCTCAAAATATATTAAGAGTGTAGTGGGATTCATATGTTCATGTCATCTATTCACTGCGTTTTCACATATACTTTAAAATAACTTATTAGAGTCGATGTTTTTGACATTACGTAATATATAGTCAGAACAAAGTGAGAAGCAAGTTAAGATTACATCTATCTCCTCTGGAGATTTTCATTTTATAGGATTCGTGGGGAATTGAAAATGTTCATTAAATTGATTTATCTGATATCTGTACACAGATAAAGTTACGTACGTACATATAAAATTTAAGGTGTGCATGTCGCTCACATACACGTTTGTTGAAACTTTCCATATTTTAGCCATTAATACAAATTTAGGAACAGTTCGGAAGACTTTCAAAATATTGCCTTGTAATGATCATCATTAACACATTATATGACATTAACGCATATAGTCATTTATCAAATGCGTTGGGTTGAGGTTCTTTTCTTTTGTTTCTTTTGTAACTCCTGAAAACGATAAACACATTATTTCGAATGAAACATTGCTAAGAAAGACAACAAGCAAAGTAAAAGATAACGTCAACACTCAATGAACGTTAACTAGTATTTGTATTAAACAGTTCCTCAAATGTTGCTTATCAAGATGAACAATGAATGCTTCTACGTCTCTCCTTTAAAATTACGATTAATGGGTGCAAATACACATTAAGCTCCTTCTCTTAATTTGCTTCAAGTCAACTGTGAACGTCAAATACAGGAGCGTATGGAGATTTTCAAAAAGTAATTAAAATGGTAGCAAAAGCTCTCATCAAATTGCTGACGCTTTAAAGAGTTAAAGATTTCCCAAGTGTGCGTGTATAATAGATCTACCGTTCCGTTTCAATAAGCATGCGCATATTCATTTCACGCATATTTGGGTCTTTTTTTTAATCACTGATTGTATACATACTGATCTAACAAATGAGCTGAAACGAAAATGATTCACGTCCGCATTAAGGGGGAGGCGAGCGTACAACTCACGGACACTGATTAAGGTTATTTACGCCACTTTGTTTTCTAGGAACTCTAAGAAGGAAGAAATACTATAATACCGTGAAGAAAGCTATGGACAGTGTTTGTTAGAGGTACAGTTTCTGGTCGACCATTTGTTCCATCAAACATCATGTTAAAGCAAAATCCTTTTGCGACAACATCGCAGATTGTGGAAAGCTTGATTCAGTTTAACAGAGCATTTCGAATCGTATTCGGAAAATGAGATTCTCTCCGGTAAACTTAAAATATTTAATTCGCAAAAAACAAAGAACACATTTCACGTGGTTGCAATAACATAGGAAAGGAACTAACAGCTAACATATATTGCTTCTTGAATTTCACTCCACTCGTGAAAAATGCTTTGATCTCATATGCTAAATATGATGACTAAACTATGACAAAATATATAAAGAAAACTAAAGAGGAAAAAACCTGAAGAGAAAATGAAAAGAACAAATTTCGCGTATAAATGAATAAGAACAGAAAAAAAAAGCGTGCACACATCCAGCATGGAGACACATTCCCAGCCGGTGTAGATCCGATTTGCCAATGAACCATTAAGCCGTTGCAGACATGTAAAGGTTTGATAACCGATGATAGTGAACATGCAACGAGTTTTTAGAAGTTTCATGTGTTCTCTTCATGTCTTAGGTCTCGCTTTCAACTATGTGCGATTTAGGAAATAAGGTCCATAATACACAGGGAATTATAAATGGAAATGCAGAAATATAAATGTCGTACAGTCACACTTTTTACCGCGAACGTACGATGTTTCTTCTAAACTTTAGACAAGTGTGGCTTTTACCCTGAGCTTGGAGTACATTATGAATTATATTGGTTAAGGAAATAAAAATGTAGTAGAAGGCATTCCCCAGACTTGCGGCACTGCTCGGTTTTGTAAACGTTTCAACTGCAGATGTGCTTCATTACATCATTACGTCGACCTTTTGTGTGTTGGAAACATGGCCACGTTAAAAACACCCCCGCACACGGTTCGCTTAAAAACAATTTTCATCTCGAACTATTATTAAAATAAAAATCTCTGAAAAGTTTAAACGTAATTTGATGCTTGTACTTAGGTTTGTATTTAGGTTTCTATCATAGTTTATATAAAAATTACTTCTTCCCTAACATCTTGACAGTTGGCACAAAGTCTGCTGTTACTTACGAAAGGAAATAATGTAAAATCAACAACTTTACGATAAGAGAAATAGAACACAGTAAGCAAGTACTTATACATATACATAAAAACATGAAAAGCAAAGCAAGACACAAAAAACAAACAAAACAACAATAGCGAAAGCGCGTCGAGTCGACAGCAAAAACTATACCCAGAAAAACTCAAGGACATCTAGTTACTCGTCCTATATTTTTGGCATATTTTCAACTTCTTTAAGAATAATTTGCTTAAAAACAGTAAAGAAAGTTTTTCCACTAAACTGTCAAAAGAATTGTCTTTAAATTGGATTTTTTACTTCTACCAAAACAAAAAAAAGCGTTCGCGTTTATTTTGTTTTAATTTACTTTTTTTTAATACAACCGATAAACTTCAAAATGTAATACTTTAACTTGTTTTACTACGCGGGATGCATCTCTTCATTCCATCGCAAGAAAACTAACTGCAGTCGAAACCGCTGGAGCCAAGGACTTTACTCAATGATACAAAAAGAAACTTTCACATAAAAGTAATTTCCTCCGAAATATAAATCAAAGTTTTCTCATACACTCTTTAAAAAGAACACTACATGCTTGATTGGAATATAAATCCATTTTTCATATCCATATTGAATAAGCGACTAAGCACTTTGATGTCAAGGATGATATCAAGGATGACATCAAAAGACAAAATTGACAAATATTTTAAGTGATTTTTAATGTTTTCCAAAAATATATATTTTTTTTTTTTTTGACATCTAATAAGCTCCCCGAATATTATTATTTTTCTATCATTCCTTCCGTCTTGAAAAAAAATGCTCAAATAACCCGCTTTTTTATGCTGTTGCAGTAGTCTGACCCACTTAGATAGCAATGCCTAAAGAACCATATCTCTAAAGGCAATGCCATTGTCTTACGATATAGTTTCTTTGTCAATACTCCAGTGCAACTGAATTGACTCCAATTGAAAATTAGAATTAATATTAAAATTAATTCTAACATATATACACTTTCTCGAGGAATGCATTTTCTTTGCTCATCGTACCACGTCATTGATAAGATTATGTCACGCTCTACCATTTGTGGTCCAAGGATGCATAAAGTTGGTGCGGATGTATGCAATATCCAGAAGGACATTTTCTATTAAACCGATCAACCCACAATCAATTTTTTCATCGACGAAAGCTTGTGCGTCCGTCTTATTTTCTCGTGTTCAAATTGCAGATCGCATTTCTTAGAAATTTTGATGAAATTTAGTTCACCGACATGTTTTGGCCCAAGAACGAACGCTATTGAAAATCGTTCTGATCGGACCATTTTTTCGACCTTTCGATTTTCTATACAACGCCGTATTTTGAAAAGTCATTGTATGAATAAGCGTAGGGTGGTGTGTGGTATTTAATGATGGGCCGTGGCCCTCTACAACTTTTTTTTTTTTTGATGTTCCATCGGACGATTGATTCTTTAAGTAATGCTTGTCCTTTTACTTTACAGCATATTCTGTAGCTCACCCTACGCGCTTTTTTCGTCGACTACAAATATCTCTGTTCAGTACTTAGCGCCTTTTTGTTGCCGGTTACACCTGTAAGATAAGACTGAAGGCATATTGATTCAATTTCAGCTTTCATTATATATATTGATGGGGTTTGACAGAAATCGAATGAACAAGAAAAGATAAACTAATCTACACAAAATGATACGTTGTTTAGGAACATGCTACACATTGTATTGGATCTCTAAGAGCCATTGTAATCCCAATAAAGAAACTATCACCTCGTCCCTTTTCCCGTGCCGGTTATAAAAACTCCCATCAAATAAGTGCTAAAATTTTTATATTCTTTCACATTTTTTTATCGTTCTGAAAGGATTTTATGTCTGCATTTATTGACTTGTGATTGGTGTTACTTATGGGAACATATCGTCTAAAATGTGTGCGATCAGAGATGTCATAAAAGTTTTTCTTTTTTCACTTTTCTTTAGCATTACGAGAAAAGAATTCCATCAACTATAAAAGAGGATATTTTTTTATTATAAACGAAGTATTATTTTATTACTAGAAACAACTAAAAAATACAAAATGTGAAAAAAAATGTTTATTTATTAAACTAATAAGAAAAACAGTTGGTTGGGTAATAAAAAGGGTAAAGGAATGAATATTTCTGTTAAATAAATCATATCTTAATGAAGGAAACAAATGTGACTGTTATTACGATTCTGACACAAAAAGAAAGAATCAGTAATAAAAAGGTTCCATAAAAACTATCAAGAATAGCTGGAAAATTCATTTAAAAGTGTTCGAAAATATTACACACAACTCAATAAGTCTTCGGTTTAACAGATATATGCCAATACCGCCGGCAGACGTATATCACGGGTGTATGCTCGACTTCCAAGCGACATATAACGAAATTTCATGACATTCTGACAATTGGTATGCAGGTTAAAGTGGTTTCGTTTGGAATTTGCGACAAACAATGAAAAACTCTGGATTTCCTTTGTTGACTAAGTGTTGCTTTTTAATCAGAAAAAATACCGCTCACAACCAGCATTGGCTTCAAAGACGTTATAGCTCTTGATTCTCAAAAAAATAAATTTGTAGATGATTTGCTAATTTTAAACAAAGTCCTATGGACACCGACGATGCTGAACGCTCTGGTCGCTCGAATTTGGCAATGGATCTAAATAACATACAAGAAGTAGACAAAATCTTTTTGGAAGACCGGGAAGATATCAAACGGCAGCCCACGCACTATTTTACATCGACATTCATCGATGAGAACGGTCTGCTCGAAATGGGTGCCGCTCTGCTCAATTTGGATTAAAAAACGCAATGTGTGACACGCTATGTGATAACAGATGAAACATGGAACTATTACTACACTCCATAGTCAAATTCGTGATCAGCCAAGGTGACATCAACCGATGAAAGCCTTCTGAGGCGACCAAGAAGACGAAAGTCGACTGAGAACGTTATAGCGTCCGCACTTTAAAACACGTTTGGAATACACAATCATCGACATAACTCATCGACTATCGCGGAACTAGAACTAACAACAAAGAACTAACAGTGAATATTATGTAGCATTATATGTGGTTTGAAATAACGAAATAACAAAGCAGGAGATTTATTGAGTGATGTGACATAAACAGATTCTCATGTACATCCATTCCCCACCATATCGTGCTTAAATGAAAAAAATATTTGCATCTTTAGGAATAAGTAATAAATTTGAAACAATTTTGAATCTTTGAGAAAATCGAGCCACACAAGTTTATACTTGTGTGAAGCAAGGAGAATCTTTCTGGTTTCTCTAAGACGATGTTCAGGCACTTGAAACAGAACACTGCGAGAAGAAAACGTAGCAAGAAATCGGCTTGTGATTGCTTTCTTTTTCAATTTTGTTCAGGGTTTTTATTGGTTTCGAATCCCTCTTATCCATTAAGAATAAATTACCGACTTGCAGACCAAAATGTTTACGAACGCGTGTTTGTGAGACACGTAAAAACACTACACGCTATGCAATACTCTATACTATCCTACAGCTATGCAACTTTTCAAAGTAGGAAGTTGTATAGGAGGTGGACAATTTTTAATAGCATTCGCCATTGAGCCGAAACTTGTCAGTGTGTGAAATTTCATCATAATATCTCAAAAATGAGGCCGGAAGATTGAACGGAGGAAAACAAGACGGGCAGTCAAGTTTAGACCGATTCAGAATCACTTCCTTATCTCAAACCCTTCTGGGTGATACAGACATCCGCACAAACTTAATACACCCTTGTACCAGAAGTGATGTAAGAATGGAGAAATGAAAAATACACGTAAGCACCAGACAGTTTTGGAATCATGACCTAAATTATGCATTAATAAATATGCTGAAGCACATGAACCAATATCGTCTGTCGCTGTATAAATGAAAAAAGTTATAAGAATTAAAAAAATAAGCAAAGGCATGTGGGATAAAAGATGGTCGCGAAGACACAGAGGATAATTTGTTTGAAACACGCTTGTATTCTTTAACGTCGACGGCGGCACTTAGGATACTGTAATAGTAATAGACCAAGGAAAATTTCCATGGCGATTTTTAATTTTTCCTGAATTGTAAGCAAAGACTGCTACGCTAGACATGTGTAATTTTAATCGCTAAAATTTTGCGGCATTATTTCCAGTGGAATCGTTATGCTGTCTTTGCCGAACTTCTAAGTCATCTGATAAAAGGTGAACTAAGCGAATTTTACTGATTTATATATTTATATGTTTACATATTTGTCCGGCGCAGTAAAATGCTCGCCAAGCACTTGGTATCTGATTCTGCAAACGGCTTGACATTCACATAGAATATGATATGACGTTTCACTCACAGAACTTGCACGAATCGGTATCAAATGTACCCAAGCTGCCATACGATTCACTTGGTTACTAAGTGTAGCAAGGTACTTCGCAGTATTTCGTTGAGTTGGAATATTTCACATATAGAATATTCAGATCCTCCATGAATAGTTTTTGTGCAAATGAACCGAGCGACATTGAGAATTAGACAAAGAGTCTCTGATTGATATGTTTGAAGTATTTTCACAGTAGAACTACTAGCTGCTCCCCCCACAGCGGCAGGGATAAATGCAAATGGGGAAGAAAAGAACCGAAGCAACGTTTTTCTTTCTTCTCTTGAGTTCATAATTGAAATTTCGACGTACGGCTGGGAGAGCGATGGACAAACTAACAAATAGCCAGGTGAAGAGATAGAAGAGTAAAACCTTTCCGCTATTCATGCTAATAAAATAAACTTTATGACGCATTGGAAAAATACGCGTACGGATTGCGAACGATTCAAAAGGTTCCCGAATCACTCTATTAGTTACAAATAAATTCAAAAAAAAGCTACTATGTTTAGCTTCTGCACATCTTGGGAAAATAATAAATAATTTATTAAAAATAAAAACGAACTATCTGCTGTTTGATGTTTTCTATTAAAGAATTCCTATTTTCTCAGTTACATTACAATTTATACGATTATTTAGGGGAAGCAGTATTTTTGCACAACCAAAAATGTTAACTATAATTCATGCAAGGAAGTTCTATGAAGCTCTTTGTCTCACGCAGACATTTCTTATTCCAGTCACGTATCACAGTCAAGTCCATATATTACAGCATTTTAGTGAGAGTCATGCTCATAAGACCAAATTAAATAAATTCCTCAGTGTCATTTCTCAAGTGTTACAATGCTTAGTATAATATATTTATTTAATGCTGTGACCGTGTGTACGGAGAATGCATGAAGAAATCGAATTTAGATAAAGTGTAATTAATCTTCGATTAAATTTCTGATATATTTCCTAATTTTTAAATTTCAAATACACAAATGTTGCTTGATGGATGTTTTGATTTTCTGAGGATACATGGACATAGTAAAGTCATAAGCATGATGATATTTGTAATGTGTAATGCCGCAATGTTTATTGCTATTTAGCTAGAAATCGTTTTGATATAATTATGTAATAACGTAATAATAATTATTTACAAAACGCTTCATGGCTAGTTTGTTAGAGCTTAAATAGTTCGTTTGATCCTAGGAACAACTTCTCAAGCTTCTTCCAAAAACATATCAGAAATGCGTGGCTTTCTTTAAGAAAAAAGCGCTTCTTCCGAAAAAATGTGAAACGATATTCCAGTTGCGAGCCACTAACCAACATATTTATCATCTTACTTACGAAATATGAATTCGAGGTTGGAGCAACTCATCCATGCGTATTCCTCTTTACTGTCCATATTAATTGTTAGCTTGGACTTGAATTCGCGCAAGTCCTTTTGTCCTTACGTCCTATTGTCCTATTTGGAAGTGCTTTCAAGAGATTTAAACTGGAAACCAAAATATTTCCGGAAATTAGCGGACGGATTTTGGGAGAAAATCTAAGTTACAGAAAGATTGCATATTGATTAAGTTATGCAATATTTACGCTAAAAGTGGATAATTTCTAATATTACGTAAGCTTAAGGACAAGCCCCAATTGTTTCCATTATTCTATAAAACACAATTCTCTCTCTCAGAACTTACTCGCACTCAAGTGATGTAAGCTATAGCCTCTTCTATAGTGAACTGCTATAAAATCACGCCAAGTATAGATATAAAAATTTAAATTGCTGACTAAAAAACCAACCTGCGATTATAAAGCAAACGAAACGGAAAACTTTTCTTCAGGTTTTTTCTGTATGTGAAAACATTTTTTTTTTTTATGCATTCATTAGGAAGATTTAGATGCACAATATTTGCATTTTTTTAATCAAAAGATTAATTAATTGATCAAATTTTCTTGAAACAGGAAATATTTACATAGCTTTTTTTATACTTATGTTAGATAGACTTTATAAAGAAGAAATGTTATTAAATGAACAACGAAAATGGAGATTCAAAAGAAAATTTATTAAGTTTCCAAGTCTAAGTAATATACAGAAATTAAAAACAATTAAAATAAGAACTCGGGGTTCTTCTAATGAAAATGTATGTGGGTATGTGCGTGTAAGCATGTGCATGTGTTACTAATAAATTCTGTAGCTGTTTTTCTCTAAAATTTCTGCATAACACCCACTGATTTGTAAACATTCTGTAGCTGCTTTTCTCTCAAATTCCTTCATAACACCCATTGATTTGTAAACATTCTGTAGCTGTTTTTCTCTCAAATTCCTTCATAACACCCATTGATTGGTAAACATTCTGTAGCTGTTTTTCTCTCAAATTTCTGCATAACACCCATTGATTTGTAAACATTCTGTATACATTTGCCATCAAGTCGTTTTTGCTAGATTATCTTTCCAAAGAATGAAGCAATTTCTAACAAATCTACACGACGTATGATTTATTAATTTGATTTTAAAAAACCCAAAAACATGCGGGGCGTATGATTACAAAACTTTATCTACATATTCATATGAGTATTTTAATTATAAATCACACAAACACACACACTTGGATTGCTTTTGGAAAATCATGTCACATATGCATGCATATATGCATATATGAATACATGTGCATCATATGCATGTATATATTTATATATATTTGGTATAGATATACATATGCATATGATGCAAACATATGTGGAATGTTTATATATCTATATACGTACATATATGTATATATATTTACATTTGGCTACAATGAATAATATATCAATCGTACGTCGATGTGTATATCACATACATAATGAATGAAGGAGTAGGAAGGTTAAAAGCAAGGTTATTACATGATCGATCTATGAATTAACAAAAAAATCCTAGGTTACATACGTTATAGAAAAAAAGTAATTAAGATTTTTGGGTTCTACTCTTATCTAACAATACATATACCGTGAAAGCCGACAACGGTAAAAATATATTAAGCTAAATAAATATCACAAGGGTAACTAGGAAAGAGAAAATATATTACATTTCATGCCATCGAATTCTCTGCTACTATGTGGAACTAACGCAAAGCCGCTTCATATAGCATTATTACAACGCCTACCTAGAAAACTCGTCAAAGATTTGTTCAGTTTGTTGTAAGTTTCCGTAAGTATCCTATTGCAGGAGGTGTATTGAAGTATCTAAGTGGAACAAGCGCATGACACGGAAAAAAAAACTCATTTCTCTGTGTTGGAATGCAATTAACCCTTTCTTGCATTCCTTCATGGAAGCATAGTGTCATTGTATATGGACCAGATGCACTGTTTCGTAAATAAATAAAGTAAAAAATAGTTAAACAACTTAAGACTTTAGCCTTTGAGTGTATTTCTTAATTATAATTATTATAATGATAATAATGCTAACAATAAATAAAAATAATAAAAATTTAGCACGATTCGCGCTATTTGCTTATGGTTTGCGCCACACAATCCCTTAAGTTTCTAAAATTTTCAATCTACCAGTGAATAAACAGAAAAAAAAAAAAAAAAAAAAAAAAAAAAAAAAAAAAAAAAAAAAAAAAAATTGTTAATTCGTTAACGTCGCTTGGTTAGTCCTAAGTCTCTGGTCTTTGCTATTCCTACTCCGTAACTCCATATCAGCAGTCTCTTGCTGTTTTGTCCTCTGTTAATGTATTTCGTATTTAGGCGCGCATTATTTAGCCCATTAGCGTTAAATTTGTTGTTTGTTTGTTAGTTGTTTAATTAAACGCAAATTTTAAGTTATGGAAGTATTGGATGCGGAAATTCAACGCGGTTTCAATGGATTTTTAATAACGATACAGAAGATGGCTTGTTTCTCTTTTTTGCTTTCTCTATAAAGATAAATGGCGAAAATTGGCCGTGTAATAAACTTTTTGTAATTATTAGTCTGCTTTGGTGAGATATACTCATTTGATTGGGTTATAAGTTTTTAAACATTTCACCGTAACGATATAACAGCACAGTAGGTCGAAAACATTGTAATAGAAATAAATGGTCTTTCTTGGTGTAATAGAAATTGTTTGTGTGTATATGCAATATGAATTAGGGCTCATTCTTGGTGTAATAATAATAAGCAGGTTGTTGATAAGGCTTCTGATTAGGGTGCCAAAGACTGACGTCAATTTATATGACTATGCTATGCAGTGTAATTTCTCTGTATTTGTTGAAACCTGCGAAAATGCTGAGGGCAAACGCATGAATATTTCTTTGATCTTTTTTTTTTATGAATGTTTGGGAAGTTCTACAATTGATGGCTCAAAAGAATACAACAAATAATGATCTTAAGAAGGAACTTTGCAGCTTACATTACGAGATCTTTGACAGAAAGATTTCATATTATCCGTAATATCCCCATTGTGTACCATGTAAAAAAAAGTTATTGAAAATACCTTGACCGATATTCCCATTAAGTCTGCCATTGGGCTACGCAGTAGGAACACTGACAACAAGGATGAATTTTATAGTGGGCCATGGCCCTCGTCCGTCTTGTATGTTTAATACTAATTCTAACTTGCAACTAACTCAACCTAGCAGCCTAGTTCAACCGGATGAAAGACGTTTGAGGTCAAAACGAGGGACATTTTCAAGTGCTTCCAGTACATTTACTCGTTTTTATATGTTATCTAATAGTTTCAGTATTATTTTCGCGGAAATATTTTGAAATTTGTTACACATACTTGTTTTAGCCCAAGAACGGACGCTATTGGAAATGATTCTGGTCGGACAACTTCTTCGACCACTTTCCATTTAGATCCTTATTTTACAAGCTCGTTATATGGTGAGCAGTGGCCCGCCAACGTTTTGTTATTGCATTCAAATCGTTTTTTGTCTATATACGTATTAAGCTAGAATATATATGTAGTAGTAAAGGATCCACAAGCTCTTGTCCAAAGACAGAACTAAAATAAAAACTAAAAATTCGCACCAATTAAAACTATAGATCCAAGATTAAATCCGCTAAACAAGCCAGCAAGTAGTAGCAGTTTAGTAATAATTTGTTTCAGCCGATCAGTAAGCGAAATTCGACCTAAGGAGAACATAATTCCTGTTATATGTTCTGATACAAGCTTTTATGCCGGCCTTAAAATTTGAAATTTCTTCGTCTTATTTCACCCAATAGACAACAGCAGGCAACCTCTTTCTGTCTTGTACGAGTCAGTTAGATTATGCAAATGCGTGAGCCTTTCACAACCCAAAACGATTAACTTACTTGTTGTATTTAAAATAACTCCGTTTAATAGTCTAGCTTGAGACGCTAGATGACTGTAACTTTTATAGCCGTTAAATAATAAAAGAAGTGAGTGAGGGAGAGAGAAAGCGAGCCATTGAGGGATGTGGTGATGTGGAGAGGAGGGATTTTATCCAAACATATTTTCTGTCAACAGACTCACAATTTCTTCGCCATCCTACACGAATCCGTTTTATATGAACGCTCTGTTGTTGTTAAAATTTATGCAGCTTTCTTGTAGAGGGAATAACGTGATAATTTACATAACTTTTTTCCCGAAACGTTGTACCACTAAATATTAGCAATGATGGAGAAAGAGAAAGAAAAAGAAACTCCTCATGTACAAGTAGAATTAAATCTCTAAGCTAGAGGAGAAAGCACCAAAAACCTTCAAAGTTGAGCTGCATGAAACTCTTTTTTTATCCTTTCATTCTTTCATTTCTATTGTGACGATTCGTTTCTTTGAAATAATCCGTTATAGCTGCAATCATAAAAATATAGAACATTTAATAGATTCTAAAATCTGAATAATAATACATTTTGTAATTCTCACAACACTCCAGTGCATGCGATTAAAACGTGTTCTCTGCCTTTTCCTATTTCTATAATTAAAAGCTGGAAATGTAAAAATTCATAGGCAAAAGAGGGAAAAACAAAATAAAGCCGTAAGGTTTGCATTTTGGAACTAGGATTTATCTAAAAACATTAAGGTAATTGACATTTCAGTTAATTAAATTGTAATCAGCTTTGATTTAGACATGAATCATACGGGGGGCTCTACTGGATTCGCAAAACCATTAGCCAAGTACTTGATGATGATTCGTGTCTTCCTGTCTTTCATTAGGACTTTCAAATGGTTACGTCGACTGCAGTAAATAACTTATTCTTTTTTATTTTTCCAACTTTTCAACAAACTCACACCGATTACGACTTAAGCCAACTGATGCTGAATTCGAAAATTCAGATGACATTTCCAATGAAAGGGCAACGCCCGATACGAGCAAGCATGCAAGAACAACGTACAGTCGCTATGTGTAATCAGAGAAAACTAATAAGGAAGGGCAACAACTTTACTTTTACAACTACATATATACTATGCCTCCCAAGGACTTGCAATGTTTATAGCGCTGCTACTTATAAAAACTAATAGCTGTTTCATTGCTGCCTCTTTCGTTTTCATTATTTGTATCGTGGTCAAAAATATTGTTGAAAGTATCCTGATATGACGTCATTCGGTTTCAAATTTAAGAGCCGTAGGCATATGCGTTATTGCATGGAAAAAATGCATGTAAACTCAAGGATGATGTAACGAAGGCAATGACGAAAAATGTACTCCTGAACTGCGATATTATTCAGAATATTCAATATATTCAAATATCTTTAAAAAAATCCGTCTTCTTCATCAAGTAGGACGTCATTTGACGTAGTGTGCTATCGGTTCTAATACGGAGGTAGCGAGATATAAAAAGAAAGCTAAGTTCGTTGTTAGGGAATTTTATTGTAATAGTACACATCGACAATTGGTGTGCATACGCGTAAGAGAAAAACGGCGACAGTCGTCAGACAACAATATATGCTTTTGCCTAAGCACACGCGACAGTCACGTAACTGAAAGTTAGCCTTCAGTTTGCATTCAGCCGTTTAGCAAAAAGAGCTGAATAGGAAGACGAGAATGAAATTTTCATACGTGATTACCCTCTGGGGGCGAAACGAAGGAGTTAAATAACTATCGCCGCAAGTCGCGCTAATCTGGAAATACGTTCAAATTAGCGCTTGACACGCATCAGTGGAAAATGTAAAAAGATGGTAACCTTGCATGTTGCGTCCGCATTATTTTGAGCATTCAATGGTAGCCGACTGCCCACTGCGTTACTTACCTGTGGAAGCACTTTCCAATCCAGTTGGACACGATTAAAAAAGTGGCGGCAACTATTATTTATACCGCTAAAGGATTTATTAAAGGTTTTTCACAATTTTTTAATAGTATTTCGAGTAAATGTTTGTTCACATAAATGGGACCTGATAAGACTTCTTTGTTGCTCGGTTTCTTGGAATCTACACCTGAGGCTTTACGTCGGGGAAACTTCGGCACTTCAAAAGCAAACGGCGTTGGGTCAACATCGACGACGTACTCCGTTAATTCGTCAAGGTTAACGCCACAATTTAACAAAGTCAGAGCCACGTCATTTAAATTTGCTTCCGTTCGATTATCTTGGCAGTTTATAGCAGTTAAGCGAAATTACCGAGCTTTATCTTTATAGCTTGCAATTGTTTACTTACAATGTTCTACGCGATGTCCCAGGTCACTCGTGAGTGCTTTTAGAAACCTATCCAAAATATCCTGCAACAGCTCTAACGCAACAGTTTTCGTTGAATCATAACCAATGTTTTGACATATCTGGGCTACTCCCACACGCAGTACCTCATTCATATACACATCGATCATCTGGACTTTCTGCAGTCTGTAAGAAGTTTTTCTTAATGAATTCCTAGCAATTGTGCTTCACTACTACATGAAAATACATTTCTGATTCTTACAATTTGAAATAAATAATAAACCTTCGGAATTCTTGGTAGTGCACGCAACAAAAATGTTGGAGGAAAATGATAATGAAATACCGGCAATGTATATAAAAAAGTGTTGCCATATGTCCTAAAGTACATTCCTAAGTACATTTTCAACCTCCTTTCGCTGATGCACATAATTGGTGAGTGAGAATAGAGCCCTGTTGTTATGGTTCTGTATGTTATTTTATTGCGCCCATAATCATATGTCACATCATTCATATCGAAAGCAACCATTGCGTAAAATTATTTACTCGCTATGCTATGCTATGTTTAGCAAATCGTAAAAGTATATATTATTAAATATATTGTCAAATATTCCACCGCGATATAAAATTCGGCGACGTTAAGCAAGTATACATGTGAAAGAAAATTTTTGATTTAGTTGAATGAAACTGTTGCTGCAGCTTTCTACCGACGTCAATTGAACGATGTATTGTAGCATACCAACGCTCGGCCATAGGCTGGAAGACTTATCAAGGATGCAGTGGTGCTGCTCGAATGGAAAGTTCTGCCACACCCTACGTATTCAACGGGCATAGCGCCTTCCAATTACCACTTCCACAGATCGATGCACCATGGCTTCGCTGGCACGTGATCCATCAGAAATATTTTGGTTAATCTACGTTGTACTAATTATTTTCAATAAATACCGTTTCCAGTGAAAATATGGTTAAAATACACGAAAGTACCTAACATTATTTACCTGATTTCATCTCAAAGCATTGAAAATTAAACTTACTTTTGGTGAGCGCCTAGATAGGTGAAAAATGGAGTCCATTTCTATGGCAAATAGCAATTCGCAGGTCAATTTTTATAATAAAATGTGAAAAAATCGATCTTTTTGCAATAAAGAGCCTTCGTTTTCATTCTATCTCTTACGTAGGACTGGGTACACAAAATAAAACTACATAATCCAAATTTAGTACAATTGTTTTTGTGCCAAATACTAAGAATTAG
This sequence comes from Glossina morsitans morsitans, assembly GCA_001077435.1. Lineage (NCBI taxonomy): Eukaryota > Metazoa > Arthropoda > Insecta > Diptera > Glossinidae > Glossina > Glossina morsitans. The sequence continues at coordinate 50,678 of CCAG010023193.1, forward strand.
ACCGTAAAGGAGTACTTTGCTTAGAAACCGTTATAAAAGAGGAGGCGCAAAACATTGACCCCTCCCATCGCAAGTTTCCACATAAATTTAATATGACGAAATACTATTTCTCAAGGACTTTTATCAGGTATTCTTAAAAATTGCAATTCTTTTCATATAACGATGGAGTGGTCGTAAAGATGGTTCCACGCAATCCATATTCAAGAGGTTTCGTCCCTCGACCGGAGCACATTAGTGTACTTCATTTCCTTAAAACATCGCAAAATCCGTGACTTTTAGGTCGAAAACAAAAATAAACGGGCAGTTATCAGATTGAAAGACAAGGCAAGATCGGTTCTCTCGATATAATTCTGAATCGATTGGTGTAGCAAGAGATCTACGAACTACCTTAAGCCTTTCTTGGTGTCACACACATACGCACATGTTTAATATAACCTGCACTCTGCATGGTATAGGGTATAAAAAGAATAGGACTTTTTAACTTGGTGTACGTCTGGTATTTCAACGCCTATGTCGCGTAATGTTTATCTCAGATCATATTGTTACGATATTCTATTTTTGCACGTTTTCGCTTCAAGATTCTTTATTTACAACGAATTTCTTTAAGGGTAGGATTATTTACATTTTACTTTGGCAATACTCTCGGCTTCTCAATTGTAATATTTTGTTTCGACTCAAATGTTCTTGTCCGACTGACACTGCCTTTCGCAAATATATTACATTACATTATATACCTTTTTACAAACACATTACTATTACCTAAGTTCATCTTTAATCCGTTAATCCGGTTTTCCACTAATCTTTTCCCTGCCCGGCCGCTGCATGACGCGTGACGATTTTGTACTTGGTTTTTCCCTCTCTCGGAAATTTATTTTCTGGGAAAATCAATTAGTTGGAATAAACTTGATTTGGGATTTCCGTAACAATATTTTTATAAGAGTACAAAACGTTAAAATTGCAACAACACTAAGTTGTAAAAAGAAATTTAAGCTACGGGTTATAAACAAGCAGAAAGTAAACGAATTTTCACTACTTGGCTAAGTAAGTCAAGGGTTCGTGGATTAAAATTACCAAATTTTCAAATTCACCCGAGAAGAGTAATAAATTTTTTCTCCTGAACAACGTTTCAGGATCGACACGACAGCGACTTCTACAAACGATCTGCGGACAGACAGTAACACAGCACTTTAATGCAGGTGGATGTAGGTATGTTGGCACACAACTCGTCAAGTCCCCGATGCATGTTTCTGTGCTTTCCAAATTTCTAAGCCAACTCTCCATTTTCACCATTTGCACCATTTCCAACGTAGTGTTGAATATAATTGAAAAATCTGTTCTGTGGGGCCTGCTAATCTAACAATAAACACATCCAATATCTTGTTCCTCTCATATTGATGACGCACATTAAGAAATCTTTACAAACGATTTCACGTTACCAGTTGATTTAAAAAAAAAAAAGAAAATGATGGATGACCATAAGTTTTGCATTAAATTTAACGTCACCACCACTGTCATCAATCCAAAAACTGTGGAACGCAAAAATATTTTCACAATTACAACTTTATATTTACGTGCATACATCGCATGCATATGGGAGCGGGTGTGATGGCGACGCCTTTAGCATTCATTAAATAGCAACACACGTCTCTAGTTGAGCGGAAGCATTTGTTATCGTCATATAGGAAGTTTTTTAACCCATTTTTCATTTTGCCATATTTTTTTAATTTTGGTTTTAAATAAATTTATTTGCATTCTAGACATTTTTTCATTTTGACACTTTTTCGTCAGCAAACAGTTATCACTAACAAGAGTGGATTTTAGCAAGCATGCTCGTACAAGAAAGTAAATGGTTATTAAAAAAAATCATTTATCAATTTATTGAAAATAACTATAAATAAATATTTTTCGGCTTGTGTTCTGCGCTTTCGAATCTTTTCATAAATAATTATGTCATACAAACCCTGCTCACATATTATGGGAGATTTATTTATTTATTTTTATATATGTGTATCTTTAATAGCGAAATCGGCAAAATTTCCTTATTCTCCTTATCCAGTTTTTTTCACTTGAAATCATTCTTGGGATTTCCTTTTATATCAAGTTTCTCTTCTTTTAGATGAAAAAAAGTTTTATTAATCCACACAATTTGTCGAACTTCAACATACTGATATCTTTAACTTGAAGGACACTTTCCTGAAACTTTCTCATTATTTGATTTATTTTGCTTCTCTTCCTTTATCCTTTAGCTTTTTCGGTCATTCAAAAATTTTACAAGTCCATCCGCAGCGTTCTTAACAGACTTTTAAAAATGGCTTTGAAGAGAAATGAACGATAGAAAGGTGAGTGATAAAAGGGAAGATGGCAATGCCTTTTTCACATTTGAAAATTGAAGTTGTTAAGACTTAAACAAAATAATTTTATCTTATATATAAGAATCGTCTACAAGAAAAAAAAAACTTGCGAAGTTAAACTTGCAAAGGAGCAGGAATTTCTTTTTAGAATCGCGTTTAGAAGAGAAACGAGTAAGAAAATTATATTCGATTAAGATCGAATCTTTTATACCCATCACTGTTATCCTAAAAAAGACAAAAAAAAAATACAAAATTAATTATAAATGCTCTATAATAAGTTTTTGTCGTACAGCCGCATAGGCGTTGTAGCCGTGCCCTCTATAAAGTATAGGTCACTTCCAAATTCTTTTGCGATTTGCAGGCGATGTGTACATTTTTGCTAACGGGATAAAGTTTAGCACAAATAGTACACAAATACACAGTTAAGCAACCAGACAGATGTACAAACGAACAGACTGAAATGCTTGGGTGCATTCCATATTCGAAAACAGCCAAGGAATTATATACTTGATGAGGTTTTTGAAATCTGTTTCTGCGCCGCATAAAGGTATTGAAAAAAAACGGCCATCCGTAGTCAATTCTTCTCACTTGCCCATAGAAAACACATTCACATTTTCGTACATTGATCTGTTATAGTTTATGAGTAATGATCAAAAACTAATTTTTTATTGCTTTTAGGAAACCAAGTGTTCTAAGTTTACTGAGTCCTGTGGACGTGTCCTTTGACCGTCCTATTTTCAATATGAATCTGTTATGGGTATAAAAATCAAAGAGCATGCAGCGACCAATGTATTAATGCTACTTCTTTTAATTTAACGGAGACACTGCCTTGCTCTGGCTGCAAACCGATAAACAAGGACCTGGCATCATGATTTTTTATGTTTAACAGAGATTTGGCCTTGACTTTCAATGTTTAGCAGAGAGCTATTCAAAACTATTCAAACTGTGAACACGTGATTAATTTCGTAGTCTTTCTGTTCATGTTCATGCAAAGCGTTGCCATTTATTGAAAGCAACTCTGGTCTCTCCCTATTCTTAATACATGATACTATCTTTTACAAACCTTGTAAAGGAAACAAGCATTATTGCTGTAAACTCGTAAATTTATGACGGTTTATAAGGCCAACTATATATCGAACGCTTTATATAAGAAGCCCATGATTCTTGCTTATTCTCGTTGATATTGTCCAACACCTGTTTCACGCTGTGCGTCAATGATTTCTCCGCTTCTTGACGTAGAATATGAAAACGCTTTTGTTGGTAGATATATGTTAAAAAGGCTGATAGAATAGCACCCACTAAACCGAACACTTTAATGGTGTATGCGTGGACTTTTTCTTTCTCAAAAGATTCGTTAATAGCAGCAGTTAACTCATAATACAATAAACGGCGCTCCTCTTCATCAACCTTGGTTATAGTTGCTAATAAATCCTTCTCGTTCATATATAACTAAAGGAGAAATATAAGAAGCGATGTCATATCTGAAGAAAGAACAATAAATTGACTAATTAACTTCTATTTCTTGTTGGGTTAACTCTAAATATTTTTCCTGCGAGCGATTATTCGTCTTCATATCCCTATATATCTGACTCAAGCCACTTCTGACGCAATCGAGTTTATTCGCTAGTGAATGTTTTTCTTCGCTCTTTTCAATTAAAGTTTCCTATTTTATTAGAGAGGACTAGTTTAAATATATGTACTCCACAAAGAGGCGATTACATCTCTTTTTACCTTTACTCGCCTTACATTTTCTTGAGCGCGACGGACTTCATCCATATGAGTAATCTTTTCTGCGGCAGTCAAAAATCGCTTGACAAAAAGCTCTTTCCCAAGAGCTAAGCACTGTTCAATGTGTAATTTGTCACACAGTTCGGCAATTAATTTTTGAATCCTTTGTTGCAACAGGGGTTTTACACTCAATTTTGCAAGTGAAGATTTCTTTTCAGAGTATAAGCGGGCTTGACAAACATACCATTGTTCGACGTGATTACTTGGACGAAGTTGCGTGTAAGGAAACTGCTGTCTAATATTGTAACGAATCATTGAAATCCAAAATTTACGAACAATTCGATGTCAGTTTGTTTAAAACCGTGGAGAAAAGCTTTCGTGATGTAATCTGTACACGAACATAACTTGACGAAAGAGTTGCCAACAGTTTGAGGTAATCAATGATGAAAAGAAAAAATGCATTTCTACAATGTCGCAATTCATCCCGTCTTAAGATCGAAAAACCCCATAAAGTCTAGTCTTTTCTCACCTCGCTTGCTTATTAGGGCGCAAATAGTAAGCAAATAACAAGGCGCGCGAGTTATACTTTCTAAATTTTTTTTCAATATTATTTTTCTTATTAGGGCTTAAATTTCAGCCACTACTTATAATGGACATAATCAGAAAGAAAACTAACTTAACGATAAACGCAAACTTCTGCTGAAACCTAATAGTAATGCGTATGATGTTTGGTAATTTCAAGATTTCCCCTGTTTTTCCTAAACAGCTGAAAGCAAAAGCGAATGTTAAATTCTTCTGATGTGATTACCAGCCATGGGGATAAAGGAAGACACACAAGGTTACCGCATCGTAACTTTCCCCTGGCTATTTAAACTGAAGAATGTCCTTCAATAAGTTCAAATGCGCGTTTTAATAATAAAAAAGTTAAAGGATTACATATTTAACACGTCAGTCCAGTAGTACCAATCTTTAAACCACACGTGTCAATGTGTGCCTCGGTTTATAAGTTTGATTTGTTTTAGTGATGCTATTTTGGTTATCTTCTTTGCCTCATGTAATGATAGAGCATCGCTTGACAGAGTATGCTCCATGGGGAAAAAAGCCATTAAAGCAGTGGCTTGACGGGTCTTATTTGAGCTCTGCTCCACCAAGGCAAATAGTACAGATTCAAAAGGTAGTCGGGCAAAAATCGACGATGTTGAGCGCTCTGGTCGCTCTGGGTCGTTTGTTCCGGAAAACATAAACAAAAATCCCAAAAATAGTATATTTACTATTTTGCACAACATTTGCCCATGAGGAAGCTAATCTTTGAGCAAAAGCAACAGCGATGATGACTCTGAACGCTGTTTGGAGCTCCCTAGGCAAAATAAAAAAGGCTTTTTGATGTGCACAAGTATCCATTATTACTCATCCAAAGTCGTACACTCAACAAATCGAAACTGAAACATATTTTGGAGATTGATCCAATCTTTCTACAAAAAAGGCATCGAAAAGACAGAAAAGCGTTTGAATCAGTGCATCACTCACTCGAAGGCGAGTATGTTGACGAATAGGTGAATTTCTAAAAAAAAATATGTTGTTTTCCTTAGTGTAACCGGAGGTTTATCAAGTGATGTAACATGTTTTGATGTTATATTAGAACCATGCCCATTATCTAAGCCATCGCAAATTTTGTTCCGCCCTTATGACTAACAGATTTACATACATCCATGAGTTCCAATTTATTTAATTAATATTCTTGTTTTATACATGAAAGTGAAACTTGGCAAAAGCATTCACTGATCGATTAGAAACCCACGTTTCGAAAGTGGTTGTCACTTCCTTACATGCGCACCCTTAGAAGATTTGAAGCTAAGACAACCGATAATTTTTTGCTTTCTTTGGTTATTACTTTCCATTTCGTGAAGACTTTTCCGAAAATCTGTGAGCACAGATATTCGTTGGGATCACTTTCATGTTGAGTCCAAAAATAGTTCTAATCTGCTAATTCTTCTAGTTCTAGTTTGCTAATATGTCCATTATTTCCAATTTACTTTAATGCACATTAACATGTTTTTCTCTCAACTCCAAACATGTAGAAATAACTTGGAAATAAATTGGAAATAAAACTTAACCGTTAATTGTGGACGTACTGGCGAAGCGATGGGGACCATTTTTTCGTTCGACCATGCCATTGATTTTGCGGAGATTTTGAGAGGCAGAACAGAAATTTTTTGGTGTTTTTTCGGGGTTGCCTCACTTTCTAATTTTTGGTGGACGTAAACGTGGACAGGTCATTACATCTAACCGATCAGGGAACGTGTATCGTGAACGTCAAATTTGAGCATCTCACCTACATTTTTGCACATGCGGCAATTTCTCAAAGAAACACGAATCAAAAGGACCATAGGCGACCTGTTATTGCTTTTTGCTAGTCGGTTCATCAATATAATCTTTACGGTCACGCGTTACTTCCTAGTGAAGCTCGCAAATTTTCCGGACAAATGTTTTAGGTTTCCCTGGCGCTTAACTATGAAATGTAAATTTGCAAAAACTCAAACCGGTGCAAAAATAGCCCACACCCGAGCAAAAACAAAAATTTGGGTTTGTTAATTAATTATTATTTATTAAAATCAATTATACTACAATGGCTTCAAATTTTGTAGTAAAGTAAAATTTAGCCCCGCCGCACCGGGAATCGAGAAAATATAATTTAAAATTTAAGAAAATGATGAAACGAGTGCGAAATGGTTTGTTGAAAACGATTACAGTTCACGGTTAAAGGTGTTTATCGTTTGTGAACAACTCCTCTGCCACAGCGTACCAAAAATAAAAAAGGCAGCATTCGTTTCACGTAATTTAAAAATAATGTACGCAGCGACTAGGTTTCGAACCCGTGTTGAAGAATCATTAAACGGACCTTAATTTATCTGTTGACTGCCTGTTCTGGTTTATCAATTTTTGCAAATTGTTTATACCACTCATCAATAATCAAGGATCTGATAATTTTATTATTTCGCTTAATATTTGCAATCATCATCAAATAATAATACGTATGTATACTAAAGCGCAGAATTATCGATCAAAAGGCAGCACGAAATGAAAGTACGATAGGAGGAGAATTTAATTCATCAAAGTTATTGTCTAAACGTTATGCCGTGCAGTGATGGTATTCAGCCGGAAGACAAAATCAATGCATTTGCTATGAAAATAATCAAAGTAAATACAAGTAAATCAGCCCTCGGCTCCTCAATATTATCGATTATGGAAATTTATATTTTTCCTTTATTTCAATCTTTTATGGGATAATGGCTATGGGTACTAAAGATCCGGTCGCAAACCCGTATAATTTTCTTGCTTGTTGTTCCGTTAATTGATCAACTTCTTTTCATCTTCTTCTTCTGATTGGTATGCAACTTGATCTCATCCGCGTTTTATCAAATATTGCTCAAATCTTTCGGTTTCATTTAAGCGCCTTCTCTTCACCAACTTCTTTTCAATGCGCAATAGCAGGCAGTCTATTAAACTACTTTTGTATTTATTTTTCAAATGGTTTCTCTAGCACTAAAGCAATACATTTACGAGATTTTATTTCGCGATCATTACAGCAAGAAGTAGAAATTAACAGCCTGTTGAAGAATGTGAGCAGGCCCTCTAGCATTCCTTCTGCCGTTACAAGAATCGAGATCGAAAACTGGAGCTTAATACATAATGTCAGTCGATCGAGAAATGATACTATGTCTGCAAGCCATAGTATCATACATGCATACATACACACATATCCCTACCTACAGCGCTTATCATCTTCAATCAGTTAGATGACAGCACCTTAAAGCTTAGGGTAAAAAATCCTTGCCAATGAACCGACACAACCTCAACTAACAAAAGTATTTCATAGTTTTCATATATATTCTCTTGAGATGTTTAGCATCCAATATTCCCCCGCACAGCTTGTTTATTTCGTTCGTTTGCTTGCTTTGTGTATTTCTTCTCATTTGTTTGCTTCCTAGTTTTTATTGAACTATTTGCAAAGTCCACACAAGACTCTTGCAGAACTAGGAATGAAATTTTTTAGCAGAAATTGTAATTAATTCCGCTTCTCTTTAATTTTTTTCTTCCTTTTGTTATAGAATTTTTAATTTATAACTTAACAATAGTACAATGATGAATTGGATTTTTGATGGACGAAATAAACAGTTCAGGTGCCCTTCAATGCAATCGAGAAATTTAAAAGTAGTTTAGTTCTGTCACACATTAAACAGCAATAAAAGAAGAAATAAACAGAATACTTAATAATCTGTCAAAATAGCACAAGAAACTTGAATGTACCAGCAAGA